>JAGVSQ010001621.1:0-28215 GCA_022683975.1 Rhyacophila evoluta | reverse complement strand
AGAAAAAAGATAGGGTATACGATGTTAGATATACCCTATTCTAATAATGTATATATATATATTAAATTCATTCTTGTAATGTTACAACGTGTATAAAATAAATAAATTTGTATGTAGTAATTATATTATCCGAAATGGTTGTCTAAAAAATAAATTAACATAAAAGGCTTCAATTTGATACATCTTGAAGTATTGTGGTAGTCAATTATTTTTTTTACACGTGACCGTATTTTCCACTAAAGTATTTTTGACATGGGGCAAGAAGAAAAGCAATTTCGGAAATTTTCTCGATTGTGATATGCATGACGAAAGAATAATCAAATTTACATTCTTGGAATATATTTATTTGTGTGTTAGCGTCACCTGTTATTCTTTCAAGTCTGCCAGATCGTAAATAGTTGGCAATTGCCCCAGAAACTTGTGCACCAAGACTGAAACCAACAACATGGATGCTTTCGAATGGAACTTTGTCAGAGTCAACTAGCTCGTCCAGCAGTTGTGCTGCACATTGTCCAATTAATGGTACATTCAGTGCAGCTGTCACGTAACACGGTTCACGCGCCAAGGGATTGTAGTCTATTGATATGATGTTATATTCACCACGTTGGAAATATGCTGAAAATTAAATCAAAACTTTAAACTGAAACATATTAATCAACCCCAACTATTATATTTACAAAAGTTTTAAAATTAGCAATAAAATATAAAACTGCGTAAATTTGACTTCAATCAAAACAAGTTTAGTAAATTGAAATCAAATATATCGTTCGTTAATTATTTTCGGTAAAAATCTCAAATAGAAAAAGGTATTGACGTCAACGATATTGGAGTCATGTGCCATATTTCTCCAAACCAGATAAATCTATTGTTACTATGTTAATAGTAAAAAATACCCATTAGTTAATATCAAGAAACTGTATCAACATTTAAAATATTTGCATACGCACTGGTACTAGTACTAGTATTTTTATAAATTAAATAAAGATTTAATGCGAATTAACTAAAGAGTTTTTTTTATTTTTCAATATAAAAATCACTTGTGTAAATATCGTTTGCATAATATTTGATGCAGGTGGAATTGAAATAAGAGGTGTCTACCAATTGAATAGACACTAACTAATTCATAAAAAACCGTTTCCTGTTTTATTTAAACACATTTTTCCAGTTATTTAGTAAACAGTCGATTAAATATGCGTTTATATAATATTAAAAAGTGCGGTGTAATAAGCCTTAGGCACTTAAAGCACATAAAAGAGACCACGCCCACTCTGCAGTATGAGCACTTAATATTGTGTAGTGTAATAGAACTTTAAGTTAAAGCTCTAAAGCTGTATTAAAAAAAAACAAATATGCATTTTAAACATTCTGTATAGTATATTACTGACAATCTATCCTTGTGATATTTTCTTTCAAAATAAGTCTTCACATTCCGAAAATCTATATAGTTTCCATTACCACACGTTAAAGGCACTCGTATTTCTTTTTGTGTACATCACATTTAAAATAAATTTGATATAAAGATTTAAATGTCAATATATTAATCAAGATGAAAAATTTGTTAAAATAAATCTACCACATACTCCTTCCTAGAGTGGCCATTTTTATTCAATATCAATATCCTTCACTTTCTGGGTGAACATAGTAAAAAAATATATATATTTACAATATTAAGTGACTACCGTTTAGTAAAATTCACGAAATTTGCTTCAAATTAAATTGGTTTTAGAATTGAATACATTTAATTTCTTACAACATCTAATTTTTTCATAAAAATAATTGATTAAATTTGAAACTTGAAACTGAATTTAATCTTATTATTAGTAGTTTCAGTAATTTAAGTTTCTGTATCGGATTAAAGTGTATTTTTTTTTATTTTGTGTATTTTTGCTGCAAAATTATAATCCTTTGTAATGGTAAAATACGCGAAGAATATTAGTTATAATAACATCCAAGTAACATATTATAAATCAAATTGTTGCTACCATTTCTTAAATTGCACTTTTTGTAAGTCTACGGAAGTCATCAAAAAGATAATAATATTGAAATGAACTCGTGTTGTAAAAACATTTTTGTTATAAGAGCCTGCGAGGTCAATGGTTCTTACTTTTTAATAAAAATATAATTTAGTACTTTTGTAAATTTGTGTATAATTTTTTTGTTGTTTGTTACTTTTTTAGTATCTTGGTGACCCAGGCTTTTTAAAAAGTAATAATCTACTTAAAATAATGCTGAATTTACCATAAGATATTATCATTAAGTTTACGCAGTTCATTCTTTTGTTTACGAGATGTTGGATATCATTTTTATCAAAATATTCACAATGTTGAATGATGTATTACAAATAAAAGTTGCAATGAATATGCATAGTTTATGTCTAGACTAAGATAAAAATATTGCGAATCTGTATTCTAAAATAGAAGATATATGTTAATACTCTTTAGTGTATTTATAGTAATTATATATTTTTACATAGTAAGGTGTCGATATTACACAATGGGAATAATAAACTGGACGAAGCTTTTGAAAAGTTTTTAAATAAAACTTAATTTATAAGCTCGTTTTACATAATAATGATAACATCATCAGTTTCCGTTAATTCACTCAGTTGACTAAGTTCATCTTTATTAGGTGTATTGTGTTTCCATATCCTTCGCCAGAATATGCTTTTAATTTTATATACTGATGCAGATAATTTAACCTTATTTTTTATGGCTTTTTTATTTTTTATGATTTTAGCGTTATAATTTTTATTAGGTTTCTAGGCATTTTCATGAAATAAAATAGATGTGCTATCGATATTAAAGCTTTGGGATAAGCTCGATTAAGACATATTGTAACGCCTTCCTTACACTCGGTCTTAAAGCGGGTGACAACATTTAATAACATTTAATAACTTTTTCTACTGCTTTTTACGTACTTCCATAATACAGTAGCCATATTTACTTGAAAGCATCATGTATACGTCCACAGTAGACAATCGTTATAATAGATTTATTTCCATGATATCTAATTCTCAACTTATCATTTAACCCACATAGAGTCTTATATATCTAACTAAGTACACAATAAAACACGCAGATTTTTCAAGTAGTGGTGGAATTGTATCGACCGATTCACAACTCCTCTCTTATGCGGAGTTCTCATTTGGCGATTTTGACAAAGCGAAACGCTTGACCCGACACGTGACCAAGAGAAGTGACCGAATGAAGTCTATAGTGAGAACCTTCGAACCACCATAGATTTCATTCGATTTCTCTCGGCCACGTAACGGGTCAAGCGATTTGCTTTGTGAAAATCGCCAAATGAGAACTCCGTATTACCAACTGGGCTATCAATTGATGAATTAAATACTACACATTTGAATATATAATTCTTTGTTTTATTACTTGAAACATAATAAGAAGTGTGGTGTTTTACAGTTATTTTGTATACATAATAATTATTCAGTGGTATAATATATTTTTATGATAGTTACCTGGTCTAATTTCAGGATTTGGAGCAAAATCTTTATTTCCCGTATATCCGTGAAGAAGTAATATGGTAGGGACACCATTTACAAATTTTGCTCTGTGTATTGTTGCTGTCTGTGCCATATTTAATTGCACAGGATTATTCTGAGTGCGTCTAACATATGAGAAAATAAAACATTTATAATAATTATACATTTAATAATAAAAAAATGCTTCCAAAAAGTTACTATGTTTTCTATTTCAGAAATATATTCAATTAATAATAAACATGATAATCTGTCCCTGACTGACTGACTCCATTATTACAAACGGAAAAAATACACTTTATTAAAACGTGAGCGAGATAGTGAATACACAATTCACCTAAGAAATTAATGTTTTCGGTGAGATAGTAAGAAGATATGATTAATTTTAACGTTACGCCTGCTACGCTAGATCAGGGTTTCCCAAAGTTTTTCTGTAATGGAAAATTTTGCACACTCGAAAATTTTAACAGGACACTTCGCTTATTTTTTATGTTGGGTAATTTCTACTGGTGAGAAGATCTTTACATGTGTTGCAGTGTATAAAACCGTTCCAAATTGTCGCGGAACACCTATTCAGGTACAGCGGGACATAGTAGATTATAACTGTATGCGCTTCAGGACTTACTAGAATTTTGAAGTATATATTTATTTATTTACTTGTGAAAATAATTTGGCAAATATTGTCTCGTTTTGTACTAGTCTAAGTGTATACGTAATATTTAAACGTGTGGTATTCATACAATATCCGTCTTTACGAATAATGTTTACGCTAAACTACATTATGAAAATAAATAATTTAAAAAAAAATTGAAAATGATTTTATTCATCGTATTCTTATTACACACGCTCTAATCATTCGCAATAAAATAATTAAATAATCTTGAATATTTTGGTTTATAATATTTTTTAAGTTCTGTAGTAATGATTTATTTTATAATATAATAATATATACATTATACTAACCTTGTATAAAGCCAAAACGTAATATTCGGATTTGGGCATTTAATTGGAGCAATAACACAGTCTCCCGAATTTATTATCTGTCCCTGGCACGAGAATAAAAAAACTAAAAAAAAAAACAAATGATATTCAAATGCAAAAATGTTAAATATTAAAATATGTTTGGTGAAAATTCAAATTCACTAAAATACGAAGATTATCTTTTAATTTTTGATTGAGAACCATGTTTTGTCTTTTGACAGGTTCTATTGCATCTGCGCACCACTCACATGCCAACCGTTCACATAGCACATGCCCACATAGACAAATGCACACAAGTCGTCTCCGCACATCTGCAACCGCGCACGAAGAAATAGTATGACATTTTAAACTGAATTTACGTAGAGTACCGGTAGTATCTGGTTGCCCTTTTGATAATATAAAAATTCCGAATACGTACGAGCAAAATAATGGTTTCTTACAAGAACAAGTGATTTATATAAGATTTATTCCCAAATTCAACATAAATATTTTATTTTTCCGCCCAATGAAGCCTTTACATTTGTCCATTTATTAAATTCTGTTAAATTTGTGGAGATCTAAGTGATCGGATATTGCAACTACAAAGATTTACGATTGGTATTAAGTACGCCTAATATAAATTAGTATACATAATATGTTTTATTTAAATTTGTTTCTTTGTAAGAGCGGCTATCAATTATACACATTTTATATTGTACTTAATGTTAATAATATGAAATTATATATAATTTTCCGGTAGCTGAGTTTACGATATAGATTTCTCCACTAAATTGATTGAAAACTTTTATCGAATTTATAATGTATTGTAATGTGAGTTTTTCAATAATGATTCTTGTATGTTTAAACCATTTTCTCTCCGAAGCATGTATTGATACTTCGTTCTTATTTTTTACATATTAAATTTCATTACAAAAATTAAAACTTGAATTCTATCCTTAAAATACATGTTCACAGTAGATAATATAACAATTTAAAAGATGTTATTATAACTTTTCATACACTATCGAAAACTGAAGCAGTAAATTTAATTTATTATGTGTTAATTGCCTATAAATGTCATATTTTATCTAAATTGCAGGCACTTCCTGTCCCCATGTTACTAAAGAAAACGTATGTATTCCTATGTAATACGCATATTAAAAGATTAAATATTAATTTATAAATTTTTTTTTTGTAAATTTCGTCATTTTAAAAAACTATCAAAACGATTTATGGAAAACATTTTTTTTTAATCTTTTTTAACATGACGTTTAATAAATGCATACATTAAATTATAGTATAAACTTGTGTTCATAATTTTATGTCAGTGAATATCTGTGAGTATTGAAAAAAAAGATTGCATTAGTAAAATTGTCATACATTTGTGTTATAGGTTTATACTCACATTATTTTTAGGCGTATTAAGCACCGAGGTATTGGTAAAATTGGTTGGAGGATTGACTAACATTTTTGTAATAAGTCTTCGAAGATGTCTGTTCCATTATTGTTAAATTATTTACATACAATCTGAATTAGTGACTACTTTCCTTATTCCGTGATAATGCACGTATTGTCAATAAAGCATGCTTGACTGTATTTTTACTTCTTGTACTATTGTTGTAGTTGATGTATTTTTATAAATATTTTACGTTCATATCTTACGTGAAAATCAAGTGAATTAAAAAACAATGCTTATTAACAGTTTACAATTTAGTTTATTATGCTTCAGTAAAAAAAATAACCGATTATAACAATGCAAATTCATTCAACGTTACAATAATATTTAATTAACATTTTTTTTATTACACGTAGGCACTATAAATCATTGTCACACGTGTTAAGAACGTTACTTATAAAAGAGGCAAGAGATGTGATCCGGTATATTAATATTATATCTTTAAAAAAATTGCACCAAAATATTTCAAATATACACTTGGGCAGTTGCAGATATTCACAGGTAAATTAAAATATAACAATGTACCTGAAAGAGCGATCAAGATGAGCATTTCAAGAAATTGTTCTGGTTCTGGAATATTTATTTATTTTTGCACGGGTTCACATTACTTGTAAATAATTTCACAAATCGTTTACACGCAACCATTGTCTGCAGTGAACTATTGAAAATGTTTACTTCCGAAATTTTGAATGTAGGTAAGTGCTACCATAATAATAATGTATTGTAAATGTATGTGTCACAGTAAGTATGCTATACACGAACTATTTGCTTGTTAATTTCAGTTCATTCCAAATAGGTAAAGTATTGTTCGCATTGAGTGTGTCAAAAATGATAGAATAAATAATTGATACTAGGGTGATACAAAGTAAATTACGCATATGTGCGTTCAGGTGACCGGTTGGAATTTGTGAAAGTGATACAAAATAAACATAGAAGCTACTATCGAAAGTCATTTAATAAATTTTCAAATTATCTTATACTTAGAAAAAAGTACTTTAAATTATGGTCGCGAAACTTCAGCTGTTACAGTGTTGAACTCGTTAATATACTGCAAAATATGTTAATTTAAAAATACATAATTATCATAAAGGATTAATACGAATTTCTCCTATTGTAATAGTAATAGACGCATTGAGTTAGTCCAGCCTTTCTTTGTCATAGTAGACAGAAAGATTTAAGTTTTATAAAGATACAAAATAGCTGATTTTCTTCTTTTTTACAAGTTTTCTGGAGTGAGGAAGATGGTGGTTGTGAAGAATATAAAGAAATATTAACATCTAAAATAATATCAAGATATTGATAATAGTGATATATCATTTTCTTTTCGAGTATGTTAATAGAATTTCATTTCAATTAGTTCAAAAAATATTGGTTGATTTGAAAAACAAATAACATCAAATTAGTTAATTTATAAATGTTGCCAATTTGTAAACAGTGTTTATCAATATAGTCTCTTCGGTAGCCTAGGGACTAGCGTACGCAATTTGGAGTCGGAAATTGCCGGTTCGATTATTATAGCTGCCGTATTGAAAAAAACGATATGTAGGATTAAGCTATCAGTTTAAAAAAAATTGTTGCGAAACAATCTCTCAAACATGTGTACATATTATGTGTATCCATCCATATACTTCAATTTCGTAGTAGATTTTCTTAGAATTCGTTGATCCGTATGATCCTCTTTCGAAGAGGACATGGTAAAACATGTCAATGAAGTGTGATAACAAATATATTATTGTTCTCTAAAATATCTGGTTTTTAACGCAGTGAACGAGCGTTAGTATTATTGGATCTCGCTGACGGTCTTTCAAAAGTTTATTCCACGTTTTGTTAAATTTGGACACATCTATAGAATCCCAACTCTCTGCTGCAATGTAGCAACAGCCCCTTAAATCATATTCTTGTGATTTAAATTTCTTGTGTGTGAAACCGATTTATTCTATTCAACTCTCCATTATTTTCCACTGCTTACATTAGTCTTCTATTTTCGATATAAACGCTTCAATATTTATGTTACTGCCTGCTAAATTGGTTGCATTACAGACGTGATATTTGGTAGAAGTTTTTTTTTTTTGTTTTGGTTTACATTTGAGACGCGTTAATCTAATTTGGATAATCAAGGTGCGGATGATCGAGGTTCTACTGCATGTATACGTGGTATGTATTAAGGATCGATTATAATCAAAGAATCACCTTCCTTGATATCACAATGTTTTGGGTATTTTATTTATTTAATCTTTACTTCATACAGCAAAAATTTGTCAAATGCCATAATTGATGATAGAAATTTTACTTTTTGAACAATCGGTAAAGTTGAATTATCTCTTTTATAAATTATATTATATATTGGATAAAAGTTGGCCCACATAAATGACACTTAAAAATATCAACATGGACATCCTGCCTAAATTAGTTTTATAATGTATTACGTGAAAATGTGTCCAATTTAAATAACCATATCATCAACATTGGTTCTATAGTTTTGATAAATTTAACAGCCGAATCCTATATCCATGTTTTTATGTTCATTGTATTTACTACATACTATTATTGACTATAGTTTGAGTACATAAAATAATAGTGAATTTTTTCATAATATATTTGCATTTTACGAATGAATTTTGATTGTACTGAAATTGCATTGTAAAACATATAATGTGAAAATGCACTTTTTATAAGCTTTTATTTACGATCAGTATATCGCAGATTTAGACATATCAGACATTATTCTACTGATATAAAACACATGTCACTTTTTGATTTTTTTAAATCATAAGACTCACAGAAAGATTTGATGGTAAAAATACTTGAGATAAAAACTGTAGATGATTACACATTGAAATGCCATTGATAATTATCAAGAATCTAGGTTAACAATTCTATTCATTATAACAGTTGAGTTTATTTGATTTCACTCAAAAATCAACGATTTGAAAATAAAGTAATTTAGTTAAAGAAGAATTATTGTAATATGCTGCTAGTCAAACTGAATACTGTGAAAAATATACTCCATTGCTTCAATTGTAAGAAAATGATCATTAATTATTATGTTCATCATTAATCAAATTAAGAAAATAAGGGGAAACGTGGTTGAGTCGGTGACCCTCAGTATTGGTACATTAAATATGGTTATTTAATGCTTAAATATTTACTAGGAAATAATTTATTATTCTTATTTTTTTGCAATTTCCAGATGCCGTAAATGTGTATACAGTTGTTTGATAACAGCTTTTATAAAACTAACACACACTCTTTACAATCCCAAAATATTTTAAACATTCAAGGAGTAATCAATTGTAAAATGCAAATATATTTACTGAATTACTCGGTTAATACATCAGTTTTAAGGCGCATACATTAAGATAAGAACTGTGTTTTCCATTTAATTTGCAATTCATTTTGCCCATTCAATTGAATTTATACTCCCCAATTATCATTGCCGGTAAATGAAGTAGCCGATCGTTAAAATATTATTACCACATAGCTACGATTTAGATAGTGACTTCACATAAAGTATAAAAGATTATTTAATATATACCGTTTTTCCTCGAAAATAAGCCCTAGAATGATTTTAAGCGATGGTTTTATTATAAGACCTAATACAATAAAATACAATAGTACTGTATGTAGTGATAGTGAACTCTCGACTTTTTTAAATTCTCGAGATTTAACAATTTTATAAATCTCGAGAATTAGAGAATTTTAGTAGGAATATCGCACACTCATTTTAAATTGAATACCGAAATAATACGAGGTAACACTTTTTTATTTTATTATAGATGGTTCACGAATAATATATATGAAAAACAATACAGCAAAACTAATATGATATTTAAGTTACAGATATACCGATAAAGATAAAAGTTTCTTTCATTATGATTGTGTCGACGTTGGTTCTATTGTGTTTAATGCTGCTTCACAATGTTCTTTTATCATATAAAATTAAGAACGCAACAAATGAACTTTCAGTATATTTATGTAAGTAAAAAAAAAACTCGAGATTCTTATGAACAATTTCTCGAGAAAAAAATCAAAATTTCTCGAGAATTCTCGATCACAATCTCTAACTGTATGTTATGGTTGTACTGTTATACTATTAAATAAATAAGAAAAAAGATTACTTACACATGGATTTTTATAATATTTTCCTTTCACATGAGAACCTAAGACTTTCTTTTGTCTTTTTGGATTTTCATCGTAAACATGTAAGTCCTATATTTAAAATAAGTACTAGTGCTATTTCTGAGTGCAAAATTAATTTAAGACTAGATCTCATATTCGAGAAAACACCTAACATTAATTTTAAAAAAAATCTGTATTGAAAAAATATTTTAATACTATATTTATTTATTTAATCAACAGTTAAAGATCCGTTACAACCAGTATTATGAAAACATGTATCATATTCAGTAGCGTACCTAAGGAAGGGGAGGAGGCAATGGGCGTGCTCCGTCCTGGGTGGTACATATTTTAGGGCAGCATTTTGGAAGGAAGTAAATTTGCGTATTAGAATTTACTCGACCCGATATAATCAAATTTTAAAAGAGTAAAAAAATATCAGATTCTTGTAAAAAAAAGTATTGGGTACCTGCGAGCACTCAAAAGTATTGAATGTCAAAAGAACCACTCTACGTGATAAAAGTTCTAGGTACGCCGCTGATTTAGATACACATGCGGATTTATGCGACAAACGAGGGGAGAAAAGAATCATCCAACCTACTATAATGAATGTAGTGACATTATATACATGACCATATACATATCAGAACTTATTTTTTAATATTATTTTTATTCGATAAAAAAATAAGTTTTTTTTAATAAAGTTAAAAAGTGATAAAAAATTAAGACAGAAAAAATACATTTTCTGGTAAAACTTATGCTTACAAATTAATTTGAAAATCTTCGTGAAAAAATATATTTTAATGTGTCCGACATCTGTGTCAAGAGTACTAAAACCTACACCAAAAACATATTGTGGAATTAATGAAAACACAGCTATGCTGTTATTTGAGAGATGTCGTAAAACTTAAATATTTCATGATTTGATTAAATTCGTCTATAAATTATTGACAACAAACGCTGTTTTTAATTAAAATCTCTGAAATGATACTTTACGTTTACTTTACGTTAATAATACTTTACGTTTATTATATTTGATGTGATATTTTGAAAAATAATATTATCATCGACTTTTTGATACGCATTTTTTAGTTACGTGTTTTGCATCATAACATCATCATGCAGCGGATAATTAATTATATTAAATTACAGTAAATAAGATATTACTAGACCAAAGATAATCTTAATGACATGTTGGTTTGACATAATTTGATATATTTTTACGATGTCTATTTTTAATTATGAATGAGTCACTATTCACCATTTATTTTGTCGTGTTTATTTTATAAACTAAAAATAGTTATTCTTTAATTTGTTAAATGAACTGACTTCATAAGAAAATCGCATTTTTTATCGACAATATTATGAACGAGTTGAAGTTAACGTTAGGTCTAAGAACTGCGAATTGATGGAGTTCCTAAATCCTGAAATATCTCTGTGTAAAAAAAATTGAGGTGAATTATAATGTTATAGAAATCAAAAAAAAAAAAATAGCCATCTACTTAAAATAATAGATGATAGATTATTTTAGATGTCATCTCTAAAATGCTCTTAATAAATTAGCATTTGTTTAGGGGTAGTTTAGGTGGAAGTACGGTCCAGATTACATAATATGAATAAAATTGTTGTAACGTGTAACTAAATGTTTTATTTATACATGCATAAAATGTCAGTTTATTGAGACATTTTTATGTTTTATTAATGTAACCTTTGGTGAAAAAAAACATGAACGTTGTAGCTATAAAAGTGTGCTGAAAATGTGTGTTTAAAATAAGGTTCATACACCTGACTGAAGGAATAAACACAACTAATCAATGAAAACTAAAACCTAATTTATGTGGTCAATTAAAAATAACTAATAAACCTACTAAGCTGTAATGTTTACAGCATAAAAAATGGTGAATGAATGAAAACAAAATGTTTTTTTCCAATTTACGTAAAGGATACCTTAAGTTACACAGGCAATACAATAAACGAGTTACTGCATTGCGGCCACGTAAAGTTGTCGAGGGTAAAGCATAGACAATTTTATTGTATTGCAAGTAGCAGTTAGGCAAGGTTGTAGAAAGGTAAACCATAAACAATTTATTCGGTTGCAAGACGCTGAACCATAGATAATTTATTGCATAGTGGCTACGCAACGTTGTAAAATGAAATAACACTGAAAGTTCAACATTTTTCTAATCCGACAATATTTGTTTTGGATTAAATTCATCGGGTTCATAATTATTGTAACAGCCTTGAACTAAATTCCGATTAAATAAAATTAGAATGAATTATTAATTAATATTATGGACAAATGATTGATGAAAAGTGATTTAAATTTAATATTGTTTCAGAATATTTAAACGTTTAGAAATTTCTTTGACAGGAATTCTTTTGCATATCCTTCGATTTTTTTTTATTCCAATACACAAACATTTTTACTGTAATACTAGTGCGTAGTTTTTTTTATTGGACAAAAAAAGTAAATTGGTTATATCGACTGTAGAAAGGAAAAATGACGTAATACACATACTCAAATTTTACAGGAGGCATTACATTATGTGATATTCATTGATTTATCAATTATTCAATTAATTAAGAAAACCCAATAAAATTTATACGGTGGAAGCCCCTTTTCCTGGATGCAAATTTTACAGGCCATTCTTATTTCAAACTTAAAAGCTAAATTTAGATAATAATTCGGCATTTTCAGTTTACATCCCTTAAAAACAACATGTGTTGAGTTATATACATTGTGACTGTCGGAAAAAAATTAATTTTGAAAAACTGAGTGTTACGCTATTTTTCCCTTTTACAGTCGATATGTAAAAAAGATCCATCTAGGTTTTCTGAAAAAAAATCAAAAAAGATACAAGTGAGTTGATTCTTTTTTTCTGCATATACGGTTTAATTATGTGATACCTTAAAGTAAAATGAAAAGGTAGTACGACATTTTATTAGATTACTTTCGTTTCTTTTAATCATTTCTCATTTTTATATAAAATAATTATAAAAGTCCAGTTTTCTAGAGTGAATCGTGATTTTTATATGAAAATGTATGCACGTGATATAATGCTATGTACTGATAGTATTATTATAAAAAAAAATACATTCACAGTAGTATAGTCTTGCGGTTAAGACTCTCTACACATGGTTTTATGGCACTATTTATGCATGACGAGTATTTCACAGATTCCTGAAAAAAGTAACATGTAGTTTTAATGAGCTTTTAAATCCTACAACTAAACTTTATAAATAGTAATTGTTATCGTGCAGGTATAGCCTGTAGTATATTTTAAAATACAAAGGTTGGTAAATATAAATTCATAGAATTAATGCGTTTTATATCTCTCTTTAAGTGTGTCCAAAATTCGAAAGTTTTATCATAAAAACGTTTGGTGGGCTTGGCTTTAAATAACTATACATTAGATACATATATTTTGTAGTATGATATGCATCCCCGGTAGCGTAGAGGTGAGCGTGTGTGCATTGCATCAAGATACTGTGGGTTCGATTTCGACATCTGCCGGATTTAAAAAAACTGAAAATGCTTGACTGGATGCCTATTGGGATGATCAATTAACTTACAACCGATTCTTTGAAAAATAATCTGTTAAAGCAAGTCTTTACACTACGGAGATACATATCGATGGCTTAAAGCGCAATTTTTTTCCAAAGTCTATTTTTAATTTGTTTACATTATAGTGTACAAACTGATTATATTGTTATTAAAAAAAAACGCAGTTCAAACGATTTATTCGCAAAACTAACTAGGAATGATATACCTTTGAAAGATCTGAATTCAAAATAGCAGAATTATATATTATATTTTGCAGTGTAATTCTTAGATCCGAATGAAGTTGTCAAATTTCCTCGAGACCTTTTTCGACATATTGAAATAGCTTTGAATTTTCAAATTAATAAGGGACGTGCATATAGTATGGTGCAATAAGATGGTATTATTAAGTCATTTTCGGCCAAAAGTGAACTTCAAATTTTTGCTTTAAGACATCGATATGTTTTACTTAACATGATAAATAAATATTGTATATATAATATGAAATATTTTATCAAATATGTACACGAAAATTCACCATATATAATGAATTTTTCACAGTAGACATGCATATCAAAAAGTATACTGTATTTTAACAAATTACATTAAAAATAGTTTTTTCTTTTTAGCGGAGTGGCGATGCCACCTGGTTGTATTTAAATTTTAGAATAATTTGTTTCTAATATTTCAAATTTGAAACAGTAATAAAATTAGTCTTAGTTTGAATTTCAGACAAAAGAATCAAAAGATTCCATGTGAATTTGTTTCATAGAATAAATAAATATAATTTTTACGAAAAGTTGAAACATTATTATAATAAATCAATGGGTGTTTCCTATACTTTTGCATCTCCTTATTTTATTATACGTTAGAAAAATATTGTTACTAAATTCATTTATTTTGTCAAGTGATCATTTTATACAGTTAAGTGTTTTTTTACTAATTATTTCAAACGTTTTGAATTGGTATTGCTTCAATAAAATTTTAGAATAATATTTTTGTTTTAGATTTTTTAATGTCGAAAATAAATTATTTTACACTTATTGTAAAAATATGATATAATACACTATTATGTTCACATATTCAATCTAACCAGATTTCGGGGTTCTAGAAGCCAAATATAAAATTTATAATAAAGAATGTATTCAGCAGATCTTCGGAATGCTGATATGACCTGAAAAAACGCAAGAATATTAACTAGCGACGAGGATTCTTTAAGGTGCCATCTTGTCTCCATTTAATCTTCTAAGAGATCGGGTACAAAAACAGAAGATACATTACAAGTTTCATACTTTTAATACATATATAAATATAACAATTATGTCACAAGTATTCAGAAAATTCATTGTAGAGCTTTTTTATACGAAATTGCATTTTTATTAAAAAATACTGTGTTAATATACTGATATTAAGCTCTAAATCGCTTTTATCGATACACAATTTTAAGCATAGAAATTTTATCTGAAATGATTATTAAAAAATGTGTGTTAATCTTGCTTAATTATTAATTATATGTGCACATCACAGGGTGTTGGATATTTTATGACAGATAATATAAAATTAGCTTTAGTTGATTAGCCTTTACTGAAAAATAATTTATTTGCTGTATCATGAAAGTTGGTATGTTCGTGAGTGTTGACAACAATGGTAGCGAGTTCTAGATCCCGAACGTATTTTAAAAATTCAAAGTGTAGGACTCAATGTCTGATGAGATAAACGATCGCCTGAATTATTTTTTTTCTACAAATGAAATTTTTCAGTGACGAAAACAATGATGCATTTTAAAATGATTTTAAATTACTTCTAAAGCTCGAAATTTGTCTTTTACAAGTCTACTTATAGCCGTAGGATGAAAAGACGTCTCTATTTTTTTAAAGAAATAAATCATTGATACATTATTATTTGAGAAGTAGTAAGATTAACCCTATACCAAAAGAAGGAACCATGGGAGTTTTGTAAACAAAATTGAAATATATTTGTCGAACTTATGCCTATTCTGAAAGTGTCATTGTATTCCAATTATCTAACCCCTTTCATAAAATCCTCTGTCATATTTTAGACACAAATTTTTTGCTGCAATCGTTAGAGTACGAGCAGTGGATAGTGAATGCCTCCAAACAGTGCCGGATTTAGCACTCGAGAAGCTCCAGGCACAATTCAATTATGAAGCCCCTATGCCCTAGGCGCAATCGCTTATAATTTGTTTTAGATCTAAATTCTTTTGAATATTTATACTTTTGTCAATAATTTTGTGGTTTCTCGTTTTATTAAGTTTCATGTTATCTTAATTATTTCTCCGGCAATTTGTAGTGTCCCTTAAATTGTGAGGCCCAAAACACGCGCTTTGTCCGCCTATAGGTAAATCTGCCATTGCCTACAAAGAAACAATACTTCTCTTGCCTTTTTTCCTCATTGTTAGGATTTCAATATCCTAAAAGCTTACTAGGTATTTGGTGCATGATGTATTCAGCAGAATTATGTAACATCGGCTTAACTCAGTAGGGTGCAATGTTATAATAGAATTTTCCGAAGACCACATAGGAGGCAGATATGGGCAATAAATAGAGTATAAAAATCTTAAATTTGAAATTTTCAAAAATCTCCGAAATACGCAAAATATTTGTATGGACTTTAACGATGTCATAATCAAAAGTTTACGACAAAACTAATAATCGCGTTAATTATACTACAATTTAAATATTTGGCAATTTATAAATTATATTCTGACAAGTAAATGATGATTTGATTATCACATAAAAATGTTAATGATTTAATGTAAATTTAATTAATAAGAAAAATATTTCCATTTAATATGTTTTTATTTTGGTAGTTCGTTACTTAAGTATATATATAGTCTCCCCGATAACGTAGAGGTGATAACCTAGTAATCCTAGGAATGCAAATTTGATTCCCACGTGTGTCGGATTTTTTAAAATTCGAAAATGAGGACTGTATGCCATTGCGTTGAGACATTGTCTGACAAACGATTCTAGTGAAAAAAAATCTGTCAAGACGTCTTCCCACTGTGGAGACCTATATACTCCACTTTTGGAGGGAGCAGATATCTTCACACAGCTTAGATCAGTATGCTCCACTTTGGGAGCAAAAATGGTATTTAAATATACATACACATATATGTAAATATATGAAAAAAATAAAGCTGACTGAAATGACAGAAATCAAATTCAAAATTGTATAAATGAATAAAAAGTAATTCATGATATATGCGAATAAGAATCTTAATCTATTTTAGTCTTCTATAATATATGTATTACCATATCTGTTCCTAAAGTAAAGCATATGTATCTACACAGTGTGAATATTTTTGTTTTTGTTAGATTTTTTTTCGCGAGAATTAGTTGTCAGCCAATTGCCCAACCCAATGGGCATCCAACCATGTGTTTTCAGATTTTTTAAAAATCCAGTAGCAATTGAAATTATTGATAAATTTAATAATGAAAGAATCATAATAAAGCTCATTGACGTTTTATTATTTATAATTTAGTTTCAATGTCACATTTAAAAATGCTTTCAATTTTTCTTCGGTTAAAATTCTGATTTTATACAACACAGAGAAAAAAAACCTTTAAAATACTTATTCAACAAATAAAATATTTTAAATAAGTTACTTATATCCAGAAGCAGGGAAATATTTATTTTTTTGTAATTGTGTGTTTTTGATTCATTTTACATTAAATAGAAAAAAATATAATTCAGTTTCTTTGTGTTGCGATTATCATCATTTAAATATAAAATGCTTACTGCAATTTACGGACGATTATTGACAATTTATTTTGAATATTCAATTAACATATGCGGAGGCATCAATATACAATAATATACTCGTAGTTGTTTCTAATTCCGATATAAATATCGTTATTTACTTTCTCTAAGGAATGTAATAATTTTCGTTCTTGATTATATATAATAAAAGAGAAGCTTTCTGCCAGCTTTCCGTCGGCGGAGTTCGTCGCCACCTCTCAGACCTGGACCAGTGTTGCGTGTTCGACTTATTCCTTGCCGGAATAACACGCTCTAATCAGTGTTTTAGACTATGCCGCGAATGTCTCGAAGAAGAGCGCAGAGGCAAAAGGTTCTCTTCTTGAAGGGGCGCGGGGAGCGGGAGAGCGCCACGCCGCCCGCCGACAGACTCTCGCTCAGTGCCCGGGTGACTGTCCCCTCGAACGCAGTGTATTGTTATTCGCACGATACAACTCGACAGCGCGCGTGTTTACATCCCGAAAGGGTGATCAGTGCTCTCGCGAAACGACAAGTGTCATCGAAAGTCACCTGTGGCTATTTACTGTGAGTTCGATTTACCGAGTGGAGCGTCGCGACGTCCGCAAGGAAGTGTCATTTCGCAGTCAGGATAGATTCGGTGGCGTGTCGCGGAAGCGGGCGGCCGGCCGCCATGTTGTGAGAGAGGGACGGCGCACACGTGCCGCGCGCTCTTCAGACCTCGCCCCGCGCTTCCTTAGCTTTTCTCCGGACTCTCGGATATCGAGACGCGCGATCGTCTGAAGCGCGAAACCCGCAGGGAGAATCGACAATCGAAGGTGTTTTTGTGAACGATGAGTGCGAACAGTGCGAACGGATCGAGTCGATAGGGATCGTATAATGTCGCCGCGATGCTTGATCGCGGTGGCGGCGCTATGGCTGGCGGCGGCCGCTCCGCCCGCATCGCCACCCCTCGCGCCCCAGATGCAGTCGAGGGCGGTGGATACGAGAGTCACCCTCGACATCGCCGAGGGCGGTCCTCGAGGCTCTCCCGTAGGTTACATTCCAACTAAACCAGGATTCACTTACCGATTTAATGAGCCTCCTAGAGAATTCACCCTCGACCCTGACACTGGCGAGATAAAAACGGATGCGGTGTTAGATAGAGAAGCTCTGGACAGTGATAGGTACGATCTGGTCGTGCTATCTAGCAGACCGACTTACCCGATCGAAGTGAGAATAGTTGTCACTGACATAAATGATAATCCTCCCGTATTTCCGGAGCCGAGTATTGCCGTCGCATTTTCCGAAAGCGCCGCAGCGGGAACAAGGTTGCTTTTAGATGCTGCGTCCGACTTGGACGTCGGAGTCAACGGCGTCTCGGATGATTATAGAATAGTAGACGGCGACGAGGATGGAAAATTTCGTCTCGCGCTGACGGCGAATCCTAGCGGCGAAACTTCTTATTTACACCTGGAAACGACTGGAAAATTAGATCGAGAAACTCGTGGCTTTTACGTACTGAATATATCCGCGCGCGACGGCGGCGATCCGCCCAAACGTGGATTTCTTCAAGTGAACGTAACCATTCTAGACGTGAACGATAATCCTCCCATATTTGACCACAGTGATTACATAGTGTCTCTTAATGAGAGCGTTCCTCCCGGTACACCCGTGTTGCAGGTGACCGCTACCGATAGTGATCTTGGGGACAATGGGAAAATAACTTATTATCTCGCTGAGACCGAAAGACAGTTCACAGTGGATCCAGAAATTGGAGTTATATCTACAACTGAAATATTGAATTGTCCGCAGCAAAACTGTCCGACACTTTCGCGGAGAGGAACCGGCAGTTCGTGTCCTAAAAGTTGTGTGTTTACAGTTTTCGCAAGAGACCATGGCTCGCCTGGGCAAGACGGCAGGACATACGTTACGGTTAATTTAGTAGACGCTAACGATCATGATCCTGTTATTAAATTCAGATACTTTCCTGCGACGGCTAACTTTGCTACGGTCGATGAAAATGCTCTCAATGGATCTGTCGTCGCCGCTATGTCCGTGATAGATGTCGACGAAGGTCCGAACGGGGATACCGAAATAAAAATAATATCCGGCAATGAATTGAACCATTTTAGATTGGAATACACTCCGAGTTTTCATATAGTTCGAGTCAATGGTGTCTTAGATAGAGAAGAAATAGGTAAATATAATCTTAGCGTGGTAGCTACTGATAAAGGAACTCCTCCTAGAACGGCCACTGCGTTTCTCATAATACACGTGAACGACGTCAACGATCACGAACCGGTTTTCGAAAAGTCCGAATATTCCGCCATACTGGGCGAACTGGCTCCGGCGGGTACTTACGTCGCCGGGATAACGGCGACCGATGAAGACACAGGAGTCAATGCGGAAATATACTACGCTTTCACTTCCGGAAACGAAAACCAATGGTTTGCTATAGATGCCGCCTCCGGACTGATAACGACCCGGTCGGCCCTCGATAGGGAGGTTCAGGGTACGGTCGAACTCAAGGTGTCAGCGCGCGACGGAGGACCGAATCCTAAATGGGCGTATACACAACTCAAAGTTACAATCCTCGACGAGAATGACGAAGCGCCTCAGTTTTCGCAGTCGTGCATAAACGTGAGTATGTCGGAAAATACGCCTCCGCACACTTTAGTCGCGATGTTGACCGCGGCAGATCACGACCAAGGAACTAACGGCAGTGTCACCTATACTCTTCAATCTGACGTGCAGCAGAAATATCCGAACACGTTCTCACTCGAATCCCTCACCGGACAGCTCACCACGAAGTTGCAATTGGATCGTGAGAAAATATCGGAGTATGAAATTCATGTCATAGCGAAAGATCAGGGATTCCCACCCCAGTCGTCGACCGCCACCGTATTTCTCAGCGTTCAAGATGTAAATGATAACAGTCCGGAATTTTACCCTCAACGATATTTTCTATCCGTAGCAGATGACATGCCTAAAGGAACGTCATTATTAAAAATATCTGCTTCAGATATGGATGACGGAGATAATGCAATAATTGTGTATAATTTAGAAAGCGGTGGAGAAGGACTGTTTGTAGTAGATAAATGGAGTGGTGTTATAACTTTACAGGGCAATTTAAGAAATATCCAAAAGCCTCTCTATAAACTGACAATATCATGTAAAGATCGAGGTGAGCGAAGAGCTGTAGAAGATGCCATCGTAGAAATTATAAAAGAGTCGTACATGGAAGAGTTAGTTTTTGATTCATATGGTGGATATGACTTCCAAATTATTGAAGATAATGGTAAAAATAATGCTCGAGTAGAAAGAGAAGTTGGGAAAGTTCGAGTTAGAAGTTTTAGCGACACAGTTACTTACACGATTGTCTACGGCGACATAAAGAGAGTATTCAAAATTGATGAACATTCTGGTAGAATAACTACTGCGAATAATGTTGACAGAGAGGAAAAAATGATGTATAGTCTCACTGTTGTTGCAAGATCCGGATTAGCATATGGTAAAACCACCGTGAATATATCAGTATTAGATGTTAATGATAACCATCCAGTATTTCCTAAAGATAGGGACGAAGTTAGAATTCCCGAAAATACAGCCGTTGGCCAAGAAGTTTATTTTGCTCGAGCCAGAGATCGGGATTCTGGAATCAACAGTACCGTATCTTATTCGCTTACGTATAACGTCGATGATCAATTTAGAATATCAGAAGCAACAGGAGTAATTTATCTAAACAGACCAATTCGTGCAGAGCCGGGGTCTACATTATCTGTAGAAGTGACTGCTAGTGATGGTGGAAGTCCACCTCTGACATCAAAACATTCTATAGTAGTGTTAGTAGAAGACGTAAACGACCATACTCCAGTGTTTGACCACACTTCTTACGAAACATCATTGTTGGAGTCTACTCCGGTGAATGTAAGATTCTTTGCTCTTTCCGCGTCGGATACTGATTTGAAACTTAATGGCCGAATTACATATTATATATCTGAAGGGAATTCTGAAGGAAAGTTTGGAGTGTTTCCTGATGGTTATTTGTACGTGAGAAGTCCACTCGATAGAGAAGATAAAGATTATTATTCTCTTACTGTAACTGCAAGCGATCAAGGAGATCCTCCTAGAAGTTCTCAAGTGCCGGTCGTAATACACGTAATCGATGAAAATGATAATAGCCCAGAATTCACAAATTCAACTTTCACATTCAGCATTCGAGAGAATGAACCTCCCGATTCTTTTGTTGGAAAGTTAATGGCGACCGATCGTGATATTGGTCGGAATGCAGAGTTAATATTTTCTCTATCGGCCGCTCAAAACGATTTCGCAATCGACCCAAGGAACGGATTCATTAAAACGCTGCATATTTTCGACCGCGAAGCACTTGTCCAATCAACAGGGCAGAGCCTTATCACTTTAGAGGCGACCGTAACAGATAACGGAATTGTCAAAATGAAAGATAAAGTCAAAGTAAATATTTATATTACCGATGTGAATGATAATCCGCCAAAATTCTTGAGGACGCCGTATAAAGTTCAGATATCTGAAGGCTCTCCTTCCGGAACGCAAGTTGTTCGGGTTTATACTTTTGATGCCGACGAAGGCCTTAATGGCGATGTATTTTATTCTCTGAGTGATGGTAATACTGGAGGAAAGTTTACGATTGATGAAGCTACGGGTCAAATCTCGCTTGCCAGACATCTAGATCGGGAGACAGTTCCAAAGTACGATTTAACAGTTGTAGCCCATGATGCGGGATTACATTCCCGGTTAAGTTCATCGACTGTTGTCAGTGTTGAGGTCCTTGATGAAAATGATAACGCTCCGGAATTCACGCAAACTGAATCAAGAATTTCTGTAAAAGAAACAACCCCTGTGAGTACAGAACTGATGCAGTTTAGAGCTACAGATGCTGATCTAGGGATAAATAGTGAAATATCATTTTCTATAGCATCCGGAAATAGAAAAGACTCTTTTAGCGTTGATTCTCTAACCGGTGTGCTTTTTCTTCATAAACCTTTGGATTACGAAGACCTAACATCATACTTACTCAATATAACAGCGTCGGATGGAGGCAATCCACGTCTTTCAACGACTATATTATTCTCAGTAGCTGTTATAGATGCTAATGATAATCCTCCAAGCTTTCCAAACACGGCTATAGTCCGTCAAATACGTGAAGGTATCCCCGTTCATACCCCTATTGTGACAGTAACAGCGGAAGATCCTGATTCTGGTGTAAACGGTAAAGTGACTTATGCTATTTCACATCAAGACCCTGACGATCGAAAACGACATTTCGGTATAAATGCTGCTACTGGTGTTATCCACACATTATTACCTATCGATAGAGAAACGGTGGACACTTTTAGATTAACAGTTGTAGCTTCAGATCGTGCGGTGCCAGAATCGGGTAGATTGTCAGCAGAAAAATTAGTCACTGTGATAGTGGAGGATATTAATGATAACGCACCAGTGTTTGTATCAATGAACGCAGCTGTATTACCCGCCCTTGAAGCACGAGCAGCCCGCGCTGACGATAACATTGTAATCATGAACGTATTCGCAAGAGATTTAGATTCAAGTACAAACGGTCTCGTTACTTACGAATTGGTATCGGGTAATACCGAGTTATTCCGGTTACACCGAAGTACTGGCGCTTTATCTTTACGCGGTCCGGCCGGAAAACCGGAAGCTCGATATCGTTTGGCAGTGAAAGCTACTGACGAAGCTGTCCAAAGTGAGAGACGAAGTACGGACGCTTATATTACTGTCATTTCTGGTGGACCTGAAAATGTGGGTCCTAATTTTGAGAGTGAACCGATGTCAGGTAGTGTGTATGAGAACGAAGCGGCCGGGACGAGTATCCTGGCTGTAAGGGCTCGTCTCGACGGCGCTGAAGTGGAATATTACGTTACAAATGTTACCGGAGGAGGTGGTGGCCGACAGGTCGATCGTCTGTTTGACATCGATCCTCGGCTTGGGATTCTTTCAACAGCTGCCCCGCTGGATCGAGAGGCTGCTCCATCTTATGATGTCGAGGTATACGCCATTGCTGTTAGTGGTCTCATCAGAACTTCAAGCGTTAAGGTAAAACTTTACCTTTTCTTTTAAATTAATAATTACTTTACAAACAATACTGCATTAAAAATAATTTATGACTATCAATTTATATTTATTTAAGTACGTTTTTTGTGTCTAATTTAAGCAATCGTTTAATTTAATAGTAGCAGCATATTAAATTTCAGTGAAATATGTAAAAAACATACCTTTCATAATAGTTCAACAATTAAAAAAAAATCTAATGTATCAGTTGACTTTATTTGTATAAATAGTAACCAAATAACGTTAACTTCTCTTTTAAGCCCCAAACAATTTATATGATAGGAGCAAACTAACTTTTCATAAATCTAAAATTTCACAAAACCTTCTAAGATAATAATATACTTTGTATACGTACACATAAAACGTCAATGCTAGGTTATTTTATCGAAAAAAATAAATATATATATTCAAATCGTAAATACCCAAAAAATATTTTTCATCCTAGTCACCTAAAAATTTCATTGCTAATTATGGATTAATGTATATTAGAACGAAGGAAAGCAATGATTGGCATATCTTCCATGGTATACGATGTGTTTTAGCTTTGTGAACATTTAAAGGTTTACAATTAACCTCGGTATTGTCAGTGTACTTAAAGAAAATATTTTCTCATCATAATTGTATATTTGGCTTTCTGAAATCGCTATATGTATTGTATATTAGGTGTGTGGATTAGTTAATAAGTCTAGATAGTTTGAATTTTAAATCTCGCTTATTATTGCTTTCATCGGCGAATGTAAAAAGCTTCTTTTTTATTTTAGTAATAAAAAAGATAAAGTCTTTCAACGTGCAGTAACCAGTAGACTATATTAAACAAAAACCGTCACACACGTAGTATAGTCAAATTTGAGAGGAACTTTCAGTTGCGCAATCCACTTCCACATGATTGATCACCTTTCAAAGTACGTCAATTACCGAGATAACAGCAAGTTCTTATTCAAACTTTAATATTAAATTTTTCAACGGCGATGGTGAGTTTTGATAAATTATCATTTCGAGCACTTTATATAAAACTTCGTTAAATGTGAACGTACTTTTTAGTTCAACTGGATGGATTTTCTACATACATAATTATGTGATTCGGAGACTTTTCAACTTTTAAATTATTTCGCATGAAAAATGGACTTTTTTCTTTTGTAAAATATTTTTTTGAATTATTATTCCACAGCTCAGTGAGCCTAGTTGACAAATCTGTTCTTTCTCAGTGTAAAATTGCGCATGGAGAATGATTGGTAATAGACCATTTCATCTTAACGTATTTTTTAAAATTTAATAGCACTCGAATAGATGTTTTAATTTAGATTACATACAATACAATTTAGAGATCGATGTTATGATTCTTAAAAATTGTAAAAAAATATATTACAATATTGAGTAAAAAAATCAATGATTTGAGTTGTCATTGATTATATACGCCTGAAAAACACTTCAATATGATCGTTGGTTTGAAAGACTTAAAATAGCATGCAAAAGATTATAGATACTTAGTAGGTTATTATTTGAAATTAGTAGAGTACTTATTTTTATAGCCTAGCCTTTATGTTCTGGTGAGTCTACATCGACGTCCGACCGCAATTATTATTTTATAGGATGTCTTTCTCAAACAGTTGTCTCTTGAAGAGTTTGCAAGTTGACTGAAGTGATTTTATTTCTACATTAAATTAAAGAATGTAGGTGTATTTAGTAACTGACAAAAAAAAATATTGCCAAGTGTACTACGAATGCACGCAATGAAATTAGTTATTTATGAAATTGTTGGTATAAATGTTTTACTTTTGTTGTCATTTATCGTAACCTTATGTAAGATAAAAAATTGATGGTAATAAAGAAATTCTTGTTAACACTTAAATTTGGATTATATATCGGGAATTAACTTTGCAATACTTTTTCACCTTTTGGGCTTGAAGCAACTTGCCATTAGTTACTTCGTTCTGATTGTTTTTGTCATAACAACTGAAGAATGATAGTTGATAATTATTTCAATTGTTATATAATATTTGAGACTGTAGAACGTCTTCAGTTTTAATGAAATTGATTTATTTTCGTACAAAAGAATCCCAAAAGAAAAATTATTATTTTGAATCAATAACTATATTCAACAGAATGTATACAGGCAGTGAAAAGTAATAACTACCAGTACTTCTATCTTAAAACTTTGTTCGAAATGATACAAAAACTATTAATATTTTCTATATTTAATGAGATAGCTAATCTTTTATATTACGTAACGCTAAAAACTATAATCAATAAATAAAATGAATGAAAAGATCAACTGATTGAGAACTACTATTAAAGACATAAAAGTTTAATATTCATATTTGGATAGATAAAAATATAAGGAGTTGTGAAGTATAACTAAGTCATTCTTCGTGGTATAGTTTAAGTACCACTGGTCGGATGTCGTGTGGTCAGAAACGTTTGAAAGTACGCATTTTCCGACCGCGGAGTGAAATAATATATCGACACACTTTATGTAAATTATACATTAAACATAAAATATATTCACAATATTATGCAGTACTCTAAAACAATAAAAACGCTTTGGTTTAGGCATGGTTCGTTCATGGCATGCTGTCTCAATTTCATTTTCAAACATGGGCTTGAAAGGCACTTTCAAAGAGTGATTATTTGTTCAAATTGCTGTCGAATTATCTTTGTCTTTCGAAATAAAGATTGAATTTTATGAAAGTTGAACTACATAACAAGTGTGTAGTTGTTCGATAAATAGGTATTTAATATTTTTTACAAATAACCTGAAAAATCACGATGTTATTTTTTGCTATAAAAATTACACATAATCTAGATTTGGATTGCAAATACTTTGTAAAAAATAATCTCTATTTTAGAATTAAGCACTCACGTCAAACATATGTGTATATTTAAAAAATATGAACATGTCAAAATATTTTTTTCAACAGTTACTAAAATTTTTGTTGAATGCTACACAGCGACATATACACTGGTTAAAGCATGTGCAATGGATGTTTTCAAAAATTCTTAATCTTGTCTATATATTTTTCAAACAGTAGGATTCTAGTATTTTCAAAAACTATTTCATATTAGTCACATAGTGTTTTCTGTAAAATTAAGAGTTTCTGTGAGGTTAGTAGGTTACAAAGGTGTTAAGAGAAAATTTTGAACCCAGCTAAAAGGAGCGGAGATGGTTTATAAAGGAATAGTTTGCTGAAAATACAAATATGTTGATGTTTTAGATTTCACTGTTTTCAATTAAGAGTAATTTTAAAGCGCATAGAGCATATAAAAGTATCTATAGTTTTTAAATATCGCCTCTTTAAAGGTAAATCTCGTAACTGCATTTTTATAGTTTTGAAATATTGACGTTTTAAGATATTTTTTGCGATATAAAATCCGTTTCTCCGTTACACTCTTTTGTATTTTTCTCCGTTGATTGGGTAGCTATCGTCAAACTGATTTTGCAAACGATAGGGCCTGTAAAAATTAGTGGATCTATCAGAAAAAGTCATTTTGGCCAAAAATGCACTTAATGAGTTTTACTTTTAAAAGGACGATATTAAAATTTAGACATACTTTATTGTAGGTAGGTATTTATAAACTTTACACTGTAGTAAAATTGTTGTTATACGTCAATAAACGTATCGAAATGCCTTCAATTCTTCAAGGTAAGTGTGCATTATCAATGTTTATGAACGATGTATTTTAAATTAGATAGAATTTTTTTAGATTTTATAAAAAATAGATTTCAAAAAAGCTCAAACATAATAACGTCTTTGTAACTCTGTATTATTGCAAAGCTTAAAATATTAAAATGATAAACAATTGAATTATTGGTCATTTGTATGAATATCGTCAATACTGGTTGAGGTATTATTGAATATTTTGAAATAATAACATAACATCTTCAATCGTATTGTATCAAAACTTGTTATGAAATCAGCGTCAGTTATTTGCAGTACAGCACCACGGCCCGGCGATTCGTCACTGTCGCTGGCTTATTGCTTTCCACTATGTGTGGCGGAAAAGCGAAATTAGCTTCGCCGGGAACGTGGGAGTCACAGACGACCGACAATTGAGACTCCAACAGACCAACTCACTTCGAAGTAATATTAACTCAAAACGATTTTATTTTATAACATTATTTGTCTGTGTTATAATGGATTTAATAATATACAGTATATATAACCATATCCGCTCCGATATTAGCATATCATATGCATCTCTACAATTTGAGGAATTAACCTGATAGATTAATTTTCAGAAAATCCCGATGTCGACCAACCTATGAACTTATTGGGTATTTCATACTGATTTTTATTGATAACTTACAACAATATGTAGCTGTCTGTTTGTGTTAAGTAACAATTCTACTGAAACTATTTACGTATATATATTAAATGAATATTATTCAAACACAAGTAAACTTTAAAAACCCTCTTCAAAATCACACTGAGTAATGGTTTAAAGAATCATTTTGATTGTACTTATGTCAAAAAAAGATAATTTTAAATGTTTTAACGTTTATATTTTTCATTTATTAATAAGTCAATTTTTTAAATGTATTTTTACAAATACTAATACCTCAATTGAATGACTTTTCATTGATCATTTTCAGAATCTATTAATAAATAAAAGTATAGAAGGGTTTAAGTACGGAATTCTAAATGTATTTATTATTATTAACGATTGAAGTGAAATATTTAAAACGGGTAACGTTTAGTGTAAAAATTTATCAACCTACACGAAATTTATATTTATATGAGAGCCATAAAATATTTTTTTTTTAAATAAGCAGAAAATTGATGATAATTATCTCATGCAATTGTTGAATACTTTTTTGAT
>JAGVSQ010001620.1:3589-28215 GCA_022683975.1 Rhyacophila evoluta | reverse complement strand
TCGAAAGGCGAAACCCGGGTCGCTAACAGTGATCTCACATATGGAAGTTTACCAGACTTAAATAATTTAGAATATTTTTATATTAGAGAGCAATTTTTTTCAACGTTTGGAAATGTATGGATATTTTAAAAATATAAAAAAAAAAAAATCAGGTTATTTTTTAGATCATTACGTATCTTTTTCTCTCAAGACTTATATCTTTGAATTCTTGGATATCTCATGAGCATTCTGGGGATATGGTGGTATGATTTTTTTACGGTGAAGAGATAAAAGAACGGACCATTCGGCTACTCAATACTGAAATAGCGAAGCTGCAACGATGGATTTGAAATGGCCACATATTGCAGATGACTCGAAAGAATTTTAAATTGACCTGCTTATTCGTCAAACCAATCGGTTTTGCCATTCTGGAAAGCAACTTAACACTAACAATATTTAACCATGAAGCTACAGAATATAGGCATAGCCTAGAATGATGCATGAATACTGGCGGGCGACAGGGATTCTTGTGGGTAGCATGTGGTTTCCATATGCTCCACTTAGGGAGCCGGTATTAAAGATGAATATGAAGATGATAATACTTTAAATATTGTTTATTTTATTTAAGTAGCAAGATTTAAAAAAGGATTGAGAAACTTGAAACGACGTACAAGATATTTTTATTACAGCGTAACAGCTTATCGATGTTTTGCAAGTTTTACACGTTTTGGATTATTCAAATTATGTGAAATTTCATGACGGTGTGGCATCTTTTCTGCGTAAAGTTGGAAATTCTAAGCGGAAGATATTAAAATGGGAATAATAATATCGTATAATAGTATATAATATAGGCAATATGGATTCGCCTTTATGTGACGTCGGCTTTTCGTTATCTCAACGGAACCTCAGTCAAACTGTATGACGGCGCATCCAGTGGTGAAAAGTTTATTTTATTTAAGATCTTAAATGCCATCAACTGAATTTTCTTTGAAATCATAAGAAAGGCGGCTGAATAATAATGGAAAAGAATATCATAAATGGCGACAGATACCTGTAATGAAAGAGAATCTTTGAATGTGATATATTTCAGCTATTCTCATAAAATATGCTTCATTTAAAATTATTTTTCTCACGATTTATTAAAAAAAGTTACATAATTTCAACCAATGGCAACAATAAACGACAATATATTGATATAAAAATATGTATTATCAGTGATAAAAATTCGATTTAAATTTAATATGTACTCAATTACCAATTATCTCACAAAAATATGGTGTATTTACTATAATCTAGAAATAGATTACATAAATAAAAACTCGTTTTGGCTTTATTTTTTAAAATAATTGAAATAAAACGTACATGTAAATAGAATTGTCAAACGAAAAAGGGCGTAAATATATCTAACACAAGTATTTTATTTAATGAAACGTAATTGCAAGTTTTATAGGTGTGTAAGGGTTTTGCGCTTGAGAGAATAAAGTGAGAAAATAAACGAAATGTAACCTGGCATTGAAAATACAATAATATATTGTAATATACGCTTAATAAAGTCGTTATACTACGGTGGAATAGGTTGATATGGTATTTTAATGCTCATATTTATGTGAGTATGAAATATCTGTTTGCAACGCTCTCATACCCTGCGTTTGCTGTATTCAGCAAATTTCATTTCGTATAAAATATGTGTTACATCTTTTCGTATCTTCACCCCACCTTACCTTTTGACGATGAATAAGACGCTGTAATGAATATTTTAAACTTTCATATACTCGTGGGAATGATACGTGTATGAAGGTGGGGTAGTTAACAGATGTAATATATGGACTCATAGAAAACTGAATATTTCAGTTTTTTTTTGTTTTGATATTTTTTATTAATATTTTCATTATTTTTTATCTAAAATATATTTAGATCACCGATAAATAAACATAATATTCCGACGTATAAATTTGTATCTCATACACTTGTGCATGTGCATGATATCACAAATAAAGTTTTTACTATCGTAGACATCCGTTTTTAAATCTAGATATACGGCTATTCTGAGTATATGTTGGATGATATGATTTATAATCAGAAGTGGTATCACCAAACTGTCATTTTGATGTAATTTTACGATTAGAAAATAGTAAAACAAAAACGTAATTTCAATATAAGCACTCGATATATTTAAATATACAGTTTTAATAATATCTCAACTGGGTATATTATTGAGTTGAATATGCAGTATCCATCTACGTGAAAATATATAGTGTATAATTTTGATTGTTTATAGTTACCAAGATAGTAGTCTTTCGAAAACATCTTTGTCGCGTATGTTTGACAATTTTGGAAAAGTTGGTTATGCCTGAATTCTCAGCTTGATTTCCTCATCGTCATTCCGACAAGCGGAAATTGCACCTTTAAATTGAGTAGAACAGGAAGTTTACGCAGACCAAATGAAGGTGTGATTTTGAAAGTTTTCATAGAGCCTAGCACAGTTTTGCAATATAGAGGTTGATTAAATACGTGCAATCTATTGTGATCAAAGAGGCGTACATGATTAATGAAGTCAGCGTATTCTAAGGGTAAAAATCTTATGATGTATTTTATTAATAACAAAAAGGGCATTTTTCTCAAGTAAAATTTTCACCCCAGGACTTATTTTAAAAATTTACCCATCATAAATGAATACATATTAAACTATCTTAGAGTCATAGACACTTACATAATAAAAAAATATGACTAATGAATTATTGATTATTTATGTTAGCTATTTTTTAAATTTATTTTGTGTAGGAATAATCATACTGATTTCAATAGATCGACCTCATGGAAGTCGCGCGAGAAAAAGATTATGTGTTTTAAATATTACATGTAGATTTATTATTATATTTTTTGCGCTTTTGTCGTGTACGACTTTGTCGCGCGCTTTTGTGAATTGAGATTGTTGGTTAACTTATTTAAAATTGAAAATAAAACAGAGAAGTATAATATTTTGAACCATTTTATGTCATTGACTTCCGAAGTATCATTTTAGTATTTTTATTGAATATTTTGAATGCAAAATAATAGCTGAAGCGTGGAAAAAATATCTATATGTGCATATAACCATCACAGTAAGTGGAAGTTTTATATGAGACATTGACAAAACTTTTTGAATTGCACCAATATACACGTTTAACTTACGAGCCCACAAACGGATCCCATATAATGGCAATAAAGTGTGGATGGCGTATATTTCCGCGGAAGGTTTTGTGCCATCTGAATGGTTTACGGCACGAAAGTCCGTCGTTTTATAACGGAATATAAATGATTCTTACGACGCGGTTTGACTCAAGTGACTTCAAACAGAACCGAACTATTTACAGAAATTGTGGTATAATTTATTTTTATTATTTAATATGGGATTGAGTATTTTTTAGTAGCTTGAAACCTTAATTCGACCTAAATGAATAAAATAACTTTTGATTTAAAAATAAAAGTCATATCGTAAATAAGCCATAAAATTTCCGTACCTTATTTAAACAAATTATATACAGAAAAAAGTATTTTTTTGAATTTACTCATTGTACGAAGAACTATGCAAATAAGTCGTATATATCATCGCCAATATTGCAAACACGTATCTTGATGTTTTGATTCAAGCAAAAAATAAAACTATACTTTACAAAGTTGAGATACATGTTCCTGTAATATTGGCGACGATCAGATCGACGGTCACATCTAAAATTCAAACCATTTAAAATTTAAAAACAATTCTTTAAAATATAGATTTTATTAATAATCATAAATATATTTAAAGAACATATTTAGTTTTTTAGAGTCTTGTTGAATTATCGGATAAAGTTACTATAATTTTTTTTGTTATTTATTATATTAATATGTAAATACATATATATATATCTTTCATGTGTATATAAAGCTATTTTTAATTCGTCACTTTTTTCTTTGTAACATACTTTCTGAATCAAATTATTATGTTATAAAAATATAATAAAAAATCGTTTTAATTTTTGTTTTTACAAAATACTTTCACTGTTCCATTTATTTATTTTTTAACATTTGAAATTGCAGAAAAACATTTGAATTAATATTTGATATGGAATATAAGAATTCATATTTAAATCTCTAAAACAATAAGCCATTTATCGGAGGTTCGGAATTATTGGTAATTTAATATTTTGATGATATCCAATCCATCTCTTATTTTTGGTATAGGCCATTAAAGTAAGGAGTCACACTCAGGAATCAAAAATACAGCCAAAATTGAACTTTATGCCATATCTTTTATTATTTTCTCATACCGAATTCCTCGTAATGCTTTAAAAATGAATTCTCACTGCTACGCCGGCGGGAATCATTAAATTTGTTGAAATTTTATAATTTTAAATGAAATATTGGATTTCAAGAAGTATAATTATCTATCTCATTATCAGGAATATTAATATATGATTGAATCTTTTGAGAAATATTAAAATTATCACTGATTGTCTTAACATTTATATTATTGTTACAAACAGATTATGGTAAAAAAACTTTGGAAAATTATTATGTAGATTATAATTCTTTGAACGAGCAACGGATAACTGTGAAAACTTTATATACTTGAGGAGATCAAAGAAAACTATTCTTTTCAAAGAAACCTTTCTATCCAAATGGGAATAGTTAGAACAACTTTCAAATACATACGAAATGTCTGGAATCCACAGGTGTACTGAGCCAAAAAGGTTTAACTCTCCCAGATAAGACTTATAGTATCATTACTTTTTTAGTATTATTATTCTATAAATCCATAAAAAGTTTTATCCAAAGAGACCAGTCATTACATATAAACGATTGTTTAATTAATACCGATAGCTTACATAATTAGATATACGTAATTTATGTTGGTACATCTGTAGCCATTTTTCATGCAGGTCCTATAGTTTCAGCATTCAGCGCCGTAAAAAGATTTTAAAGAAATGAGTCACTATCATGTTAATTTAACCGAAAATACAACGCATATTTTGTTTTGTTATTGTGTATATTTTTCACTGCGGAAATGAATGCTGGAAGATAATAGCATTAAAATGTGAAGTAAAATCGGATACAGACAAGAAACCTCGTTGACAAGTTTTGTCATTGTCAATATACCTACTCAAAAAGTTTTGTTGTTTAACTTTGTTAGCGAAAACTATTGTGTATACAGTGAGACAAAATAAACTTAATGCGTTTCATTAGACTTATAATCTGTTATAACCATTTTTGCTCGTATACTATTTTATCAAAAGCTTTTTATTTAATTAATTACATATACTATCGATAGTTTAATGCAGAGATATAAAATGACAAACTTTAATACAATACAATTGTTTTATCACACAAAAAACGTTCATCTACAATCGAGGTTATACCTTCATGCTGAAAAAAATATTTTACATCGAAGTTATATATTTGTAAATATTGATATCTAAATAATACAAGCGTATCAAAACTTTGGATTTGATTTTCTCAAAACAAACAAAACCGGGCATCTATTTATTATCTTGGTACTGAATCATCGATAGACAAACACACTAAAGAGATGATGCAGTATCAAAAAAACACTCAATGTGCTGAATGGACGAATTTATCAAAATAAATATACTTTTAAAGGTGATCGTTTCCAACAGACATGCTAGGGAGACATTTTTACTTGACTCGCACTTAGTCACTTAGAAATGCCTCCATTATTTTGTTTACTTATGGTGTGAAAAAACATCCAGTGTACCATGAAAGATAAAAGATTAAGAAGCACTGCTTTAGAAAATAGATTCTTATTTTAAAGCAAAAACTGTTGAAGTCCTTCTTTGTATGTTTTTGTTTGTTCATATTTTCAATAAAATACGGATTTTTGGTAAGAATTGTATGTACTTTTATTCAATGTTAAACTTCTTAATCACAATCATCGGTAATAATACATTGTTATTTCGGTTGTTTTTAACAACACTGGTAAGATAATAATGTGTAAGCCATAGCGATTACCAAGGATACGATTATAAGGTCAACATGCCTTCCTAACGAAATTATATCGCATGGGATATGGTCGGAAACTCTTTTCTATATCTCTTTATACGCACATATCTCTCTACACGGATGCGCTCCGGGTGCCGATTACGGAAACAAAGGAAGACAGTAAGCTCTCGCAATTGAGGATTACTGCGGGGTTTTCCGGGAGTTTCCACTATAGAAAAGCTAGACCATTCGCCGCGAACGGCCGTTGTATAAAATTCCCGGATATCTAAATAAAAATAATCACGCGCCGGATACGTATTATGTTCTCCTGTTATTCAATTTCCTATTCAAATGCTTGCTTGCCATTTGACATTATGATGTGAATTTATATTCGTGGTTCGGATGTGTTTGATTGAAATAGCTTGTAATGTAGCCATACCAAAGAAAAAAACCGTCCCCAATGGTCATAACATAATAAAGGCTGTTGTGCTAGTAAAACAGATTTATTTGATTGTGTCGTATTCATATTTAATTTTAAAGATAAATTTGAATTATTAATACACTCTTATGACATTAATATTTTGCATAGCTATTTTAATGTAAATTACGTTTGCCAGTATGGTACCGCAAAATAATTATTTGTGTATATGAATGTATCTGATGGAATTATTGTTCATATTCTTTTTTATATATTTTTAGATTTCCTATCGATATAAAATTTTCACTTAACTCTCACCTTGCTCAGCCAAAAGTTACGGTGCTGAATCCAGATTAACCGGCAAACAATATACGTCTTAAATTCAAATTTTGCAAAATCTTCTACGTGAATTACTGTAATAAAAATATGAAATAATAATAATCATATTAATGTGTATTAAAAGTAAAAAATATTAAAATAAGTGAAATAAATGAAAAAATAGCGGCGGAAACAAAGAAAGCGACATTTCAAGATGTATATCATACAATCATATACTGACAGATTACATTATGTACGTGTGTCACCATTCAGAATATTCTTTTTTTCTGTCTCTGAGATGTTATGATACTCATACTACCGCCATCTAATACACACACGCACAAACTAGTCTTAGATTAATACAAAATAATGATTTATTTTCATATTGATACATTTATTTATTTCGTAATGAAAATGGAGTTTTTACGAGGAATACATAAAGTATGAAGACATTGCAATGAATACATTTTGAGAAATAATATACTGTTACGTAAATTAAGTACTACTTTTCACTCACTATTTATCACCGAATAATAAATAAGAGTTAAAAAAAATATAAAATATATCATAAAAATAATATTTTTGTTATAAATAAAGTGAATAATTACAATAAATAGAATCTATTTCGATGGATTTAGAATTTCAGTCTTAATTTTGCTTATTTTTAGTATTTATTTTTTGATTTTTTTTTCAGTTGAATTATATGAAACGATTTAAAAGAGAGAATGAAAGAACAGAATCGAGAATTTTTGTTAAATAAATAATATCCTCCGTTACTATCCAATGAAAACAAACCGATTTTTTTTTAGCTGGCCACTCCGAAAGACTCCCTTGGGCATCAGTCGCCCTATCCAAACATTAGTGATCCGTACAGCAAGCAGTGGCGAGTAGACACCGGAGGGTCTCAGTGCACAACAATGAACCGGCGTGATAGCGTGGCCGTAATTAATGACGCCGTGCATACGTTGCATTGTTTGTCTTAATAGTGAGCATATTTTACGGTGTCGGCTGCTAACGTTCCGTGACTATCTAAGCTTCGCGACTGTTACTGCAGAGTTCGGCCTCACGACGTGGATTTGTGGACCTGTCAACTTGTTTGAATGATACAATCAGTACATTTTATCCCTCTGTTTATTTATGTTACCTTTATACATTTGAATTTAAAATTATGTCATCATTCTTTTAGATTATACGACCACCAATCTTTTCAAGTGTCAAGTACTCGAGCGTCGTTTATTTAAACCTGTAAAAATAATGGGAATAAAATTATTGTACGTATGTAAAGTATTACTGACATGGCTTAAAGCCCTATTACACTACACAATATTAAGTGCTCTTACTGCAGAGTGGGCTTGGTCTCTTGTGTGTGATTTAAGCGCCTAAGGCTTATTACACCACACTTAGTAAGGGTAGTATAATTGTGTAGTATAATAGGCCTTTTTAATAAAATAAAGTCATATAGTATATAAAAGTTTTTGTAAAGATGTAACTTAATATTCTTGTGGTACTTTGATTTAATAAATTTGCGTGTTGAAATGATAATTGTTTTCAAAATATGTAACATTTCTAAAAACTGCAACAAATGCAAATTAGGCCTGCTAAGAACACCACGTAAAGAACACCTTGTTATTTATTGTATATTGAACGTGAGAGCGGCAAAAACGCACGGTTTACTAGAAACATCAAAGTTACAACTCTGTAAAGCGAATTATCTTCAAAACGGCTAATATTATGAATAACTGTTGAAAATGTTTTTTGTAAAAAAATTAATAAGCTATAAATTTATTTTTGAAAATTTTTCCTCGAAAGTGACCGTTAACGAGATATTTACAAAAAAACCGTTTTTGGTGACCTTTAACCCCGTGTAAATTTTTCGAAATGAGAAGGTAAGAGAACGGACTATACAACCACTTATCAGTGACAAAGTGAAGCTGCGACCCTGGACCTGGCTCGTCCGCATATTGCGGATGGCTTCAAAAGTCTGAACCTGACCTGCTTATTCTTTAAGCCGACCGGTCGTTGGCGTCCCGAAAGGCCGCTAAATACTATCCATAGAATGTATTATAACGGCGGAGTTATGGAATGCATGTATGACCTGGAAGGACGCAAGAATACTGGCGGCGACGGGGATTCTTGGAGTCGGCACGTGGTGTCCATATGCTCCACTTAGAGAGTGAACATGGAAGAAGAAGAAAGAATAAAATTTTCACCATCATTCGGATCGATAAGGACTTTTGAATGATGTTTTGAATATTTTATGAATATTTTTTCAAATCAATACAATTGCAGTGCTGAATTTTTTTACGTTCAATATGGATTTTGATTTATGATTCGATATCAACATAAGCACATCGTCAAACCCAAGTGGAATAGGCATTCAATTTAAATTTCAAATGGCAGATGTGATTTTGATAGTCGAAACGATTTTCGGTTACATTTACATTTATTCATACGCCTACGTAAAAACAAACAGGGCTACGATGAACGAACTCAGAAATATGTTGAAGTGGTCATATGTGAAAAAATAGATACGCCAATTTGTTTTTATATATACCCTACAAAATTGACGAAATTGTATCTCTATAAAATATTAGTACGTATGTTTTAATGAGTTTTAAAGATCATAAATAGTTTAATCTTTGATTTTTCATACAATTTGTAAAACAATAGTAAAATTAAAAGAGATATATCTCTCGAGTTATTAGTTTTATGTATTTTGTAATGATATCAGACAAAGTCATTTCACGTAGCTAATTTTCAGCTATTGTTACTTTTCGTGTTCATACAAATTAATAGTTCCCACGATTCTTGCACCCGGTGGATATTATCTTTCAAAAACTTTTAGATATTGTAACATTTTCACGCATTTGTTTTGTAATATTGGGCCATTTTCGCTTAGATTTTACCACGTGTTACAACAGTTCCACGTGTGGAAATGCCTCGCACGCTGTGCCAACCATAGCCACGTGTCATTTCAGCTTAAACTAGATAATAGTGGCAGCCCGTTGGCGAAAATCATTGGTGACGCTATTTCTAAATGTATCAATTATTCTTATATGTGGAATTAATTACAATCAAATATTTGTGTGAACTTCGTAGTATTTTTTTTATCACCAGCTGATATTTATTTTGAAGAACAGCTTTAAAAATAAATCCACTTGTATAGAGACTTTTGCAATATCAAAAAAGTACCGTAACAAAAATAAACTATTATAAAAAAATATTCATTCGAAAGCATAAGTTTGTTGGTCATAATATTATTTAATGCTTACCTGGATTATAAATTTTATAGTTAAAATAAAATTGCACACTGTCATATGAAACATTTACACACAAACAGACTTTATACAAAATGTATCATATTTCAATTTAAGAGTATTCGTTTGCTTTATTCATTTAATATTTGTAACACCAAAAAGAAAACAACTTACCACTACACGTATACTATAGTCAAATGCTTAGTTTATAATAGTATCAAAAACTGTTGACTTTAAAAGTTGTGGATAGGAATATCAATTTGGTAATTAAACGATATGAAGATATACGAACACCGAAAAATATAAGCGCCTTCAATTTTTTATTTATAATATAAAAAAATGTTTTTATCTGTATAATTGCTAAATTCTCTTATACTTCAGGATTCCATTTATGTGAATAACATTCGCTGATTTATTACCATCTACCGCAAGATTTTCTTAAAATTTATTGCATGTCCAATTAATAAAGCTGGGAAACAACATTTTACCAAGCGTCTCGTGGTAGATTTTCACTCATTTGCAAGGTGAAGGGGCTCAGGTGCTTAATAACCAACTTTAATTAGTCAAATACCCACCAGATTTGCAACATTTTTCTTAAAAACACCAGCCAGTAAACAAGGATTTAGTAAATAAATTTCAACAAAAGATCCTGGTAGATGGTTTTATATGTAATGAAGTCAAATAAAAGATAGTTGATCAATAAGTTTTCAAGCTCATTTGAATTTTATCCCAAATACACTAAATATTTTTTAACCAGATCTTCTTTGAATAAGCAACACAAGGTAGACTAAAATAAAATTATTTTTTATCGATTGACCATTTTTACTAAACATACATTTATTATATTTAATTCGTAACATCCAATGTCAACTGATTTCGATGCATGTAAGCTATCATTTTAATATTAACTGTATGATAGCGTACACATCATGGTGATGCTTAACGAGATTGCATCGGATATTAATATCTTCCACCTAGGTGAGAGTGAGTTTAGATGGATGCTATTATATACATTATTAGAATAGGGGCTGTCTGATTGACTGTCTGAGTAGACACTCTCTTCTGTTTTCTGTATTTATTATTTATATAAGTTTAAATTATTTCTTTATTCTTTTTTTATATTTTAATATTTTAAAAATATTTTTGCTATAATCATTTGTTGTAAATGTATTAAACTTATAACTTGTGATGTTACAAAATGTATAAAACACATGAATAAAATTTTATATGATTCTATTTTATTTATAAAATACATAATATTTTTTTTATAAAATAGTTACATTAATTTAAACTTACTTTTGCCACCCACACCCAACCCAGATGTTATATTAATGATATTTTTTTTCATCTTGCATTAATAATACTCGTATATACTCACTTTTTATTTCGAGGAATGTATATCTATAATCTGGGCTAAAACACAAATCTCGACGTTGGAATCTTTATAGAATTACTTCACCAATGTGATTTTGTCGGCCGTAAAACAGTTTGTTGTGGAAGGAAGGTTGTGTGAATAAATAAAAACGCTGTTGTCGTTTTATTACATCGATTGTTTTTATTTTGAACATCATTGAGTAATCAGCATATTTGGGTATGGTAAAATAATTATTCTTTGGCACAATTACACAAATTAGGTATTTATTTATTTTATTCTACAATAAGTAAGATTTACATTTTTCATGAATAAAATATAAGATACATAATCTCTATTTTTTAAAGTGCGCTGATAGTTTTTTTAAACGAAATAATATTATCTTCAATAACCCTTTTAGCACTTTTGACATGTGATATTATAAATCTTCATTACAGATTTTTGAATATGAAAAAAATGAACTCATTATTTTAATTACCATTTACGTGGTAAAACTCTATTGTTTGTAAACTTTCCATTGAATTATAATGATAATTGGATCTGTTGTTAACTAGCTGCTTTGTCGGTAAAATTGCTTATAGTACGATTAATCTTTTTTCGAGAATGGATTTAATATACTTATCAAACCATTATTACATTTATGTTCACATTCAATAAACAGATATTTAATATGAAGCCATTCTCGAGAATCTCGACACAATGTATTTTATTTGGAAATAAGGATGAATAGTTATGTATATGAATTAACTTTTTTTTCATTAATTGAACATCAAATATAAATTATATTCTAATTAGCACATACATTTATTTATGTATCATATAATTATTTTTTCATTTGTTCGACCAAATTACGCTCCAATATTGTCGAACTAATGTTTATAAATTCCTCATTCAATTTAAATTTTTGTTTCAAATAAACTCACCCAATATAATTATTATTTTAGATAATATCACGTCACTCGTCGCTTTTGCTGAATCAAAAATATTAATATCATAAAGAAATATTCATGTAAATAAGAGAAAATACGTTCAATGGCATTATTAAAATTAATTATTTTTATATATTTTAAATAAAAAAATCCAATACTTAACTTATTTTATCTTTCGAATGCAAGCTATCTTTGGATTGTGTGAAACATCAATAATCTTTTAAAAACATGACTTTAAAAACACCATCTCATATTCTATCGCGTTACGTCATACAAATCTCTATACAATTTAGTTTGCTGTTTTAAAAGCTCCCGATTTGAAAGCCTACCGATCGACAATTTTAAGCTTCTACGCCTAATTTTACACGAATTTCATTACAAATGACTGTAAAACATTATTTTATTCGATGTTAGTATGGATATAAAAATATGCATACTATCTGGGTTTTTTTACTCGCTATGAATGTCTCTCCGTGTTATAAATATTTACAATAGTACACCATTCAGTCATTTAAAAACATTAATATTACTTTTTCACACATTAATATGATTTGTTACAATACGAATGTTACGTAAAATTTCATAATTTTATATATTATTTTATATGTACAACGCCAAACCCAATATTTCATCTCTTAACGTAAGCTATAGTACCATAGCTGTCAAAAACATAACTTAACAATAAATTAAATAAATGGTTTATCTCACCCAACTAAAACTGTCAAATCATGGTAATCATAATTATTTATTTATAAATAATGTGCATTACAACAAAATATCTAGTACCACTTATAATAATATTAATAATCATCATTTGTACACAAAATACATAAGTATTGAATTAAGCTTTTTTATAAAATAAATAATTACGTAGCTATTATTTGTTTATATAAACTTTTTACAAACGAGTTTCATTAATATAGCCTAAACTTGGTAGCTATGAGGTTTATAAGAAACGGGTCATAGCTGTATTTTTTAATGTCTAAATATTTTCATAATCATATAGGATTTATTATGTTGTCCACATAGATGAAACACTGCAATCTTTAAAACCACCGTGCCGCTACTTGAGCATGTACAATACTCTACACTATGTGTATGTAATTTTTTGCTGTAATAGCATGAACCCTGCAAATTTAAAGTAATTTAGCTCCTAGCGCCAAGTAACATCGACCTTAAAGTCTGCATTGCCTAACTATTCTGTCATACGATACCCTACGTCACTTGAAAAATTATTGAAACAAATAAAAATCACCACATTATTTTTTTCAATTGAAAATTTTACTTCATAAAACGTATTAGGAAAATTAATCATTCAAAAATTTTAATGAATATTCAGTATTATACTTAGAAAGATTGGTAACAACTGCCTTTTTCTGAACGTATTAAAAAATATTTTTTTAGAATATCAACCAATATATCTATATATTGACAACGTACATAAAATATTATCTAATTAAAAAGTTTTTTAAATAAGCAAAATTTCCTAAACTATTATATTGTAATTTAAAATACTCTATTCCTTACTAGGTGTGAATAGACTCACAAATTTTAATCATTTACTATTTTGGACAGAAGGGAAAAGGGATAAAGAATTTAATGTAAGTTTATGCCTATCAAGACTTTTCTTACTTACTTGAAGAATTTTTATGCGTAAAACTGGCGTTATTGATTTTAATAAAAGCTCTCAAAACTGATATTAAAATTAAACGTACAATTATATACGTCAATTTACTATGAAAACATAAGCCAACATATCATACTGCATAAAATAATAAACGTCCTAATAAGACACGTAAACACAATAGTTCGTTTAAAATCATCATAATTTTTAGACGAAAGAAAAATTAGCTAGAAGAGAAATAATTTCGTATTTAATATTAGTAGTGCACCATTAGCACGCATTATTAAAACAAACATCACATTAATATATATTTTATTAGCTTACTGTCTCTTTAATGCAGTATTGAATGCATTCGTGTCTCACTTTTAAATTCTCACAGATTCACTCAATAACTACACTTTTAAATATAATATACTCTAGTCGACACCATTAACCTAAAAGTAAATCAATTTTGGATAACAGTACAATAACTAACAGGTTTTTTACCTCGTGCACGTTGAATCACGCTATTCCCATCTATTTGTAAATTTTTATAGTAGTACTATAATGTACCGTACAGCTTTATTTATTTTAAAATATTTTTACGTTCAATAGTTTTTGTAGTTGTCAGCGTATGTGTATGTTATTGATCATTATATAATGTTTATTTTCAAATGTAAAGATATTATTTAAAACATTGCATTGCGAATACGAGTATGAGTATCAAAATGGCGCCTGAACAATTTAATAAATATTGTTTTTAGTACGGAATGAATTATTATTTATAATATATTATTCTTTACACGGCAATACAATACCAAGGTATTTGATTCCATTCATTTTTCAGTAGTTGTTCATCTGTTTATATTGTATTCGCAAAAATTGTTCAAAAGCTCTAAAAGATGTTAAAATTGTGATAATTTCATGTTTTCTTCTATGGTTTTATTTTTATAAAGCCATGAATGTGTATGTTTTACGTAATTAATTTACGATAAAAGGTATTGGCAAGGAAATTCTATCATCAATAATCATATAGAGGGCCTAGAATGAATCAAAGTTCACTGAAGCTATTCCCTAGCAAAGCGTTTTGTTCTACTGAATCAAAGGCGAGCTTTGGCTGTCGCTAAAATCCAAGGTGTAGTACATGTCCGCCGTATCAATAGGAGGCAGCGGCCTCTGATTTTGCGGATGCTGGTGAGATGACGGTGGCAGTGGAGCTTGTTTGTCTGATAGCCAATGATGCGGAGGTCCAGGCTGTGCTGCTCGCCTTCCAGGATAAACTCTGGACACCCACCTCTGGTATGTCTTGTTCACTCGGCAGTGACACGCAGTCACCTGACAAAAAAATTAAGCTTCATTAATAAATTGTGTTGAAAGATTCATTTCTAAAATTGAATATCCCTCGCAATAAACCTGTGTCGTTAAATGTGTTGAACGCTCACAAACCTCGATGAATAAATAATTATGCAAGCACCAAGCATGATGTCATGAAAATGAATGACAACGCTGTTGTCAAGTTGACAAAAAAGTGTCGTATGCGCGTTTTTAAAAAATATATTATTTGCTAAATGTGCTGCGTTTTAACGGGTAATTAAGTAGATGAAAAAATAATTTTTCAAAACAAAAAAAATACTTTTGACATTTTATTTTTGCAATATCATCACAATTTCGGTCGACAGTGAGCTTTTTAGCAGTTTTGGCTCTGTTTTGATTCAAGTTTGAAATTTAAAATTGCCAGCGATATATGCAAATAATTTGTTTTGTTACAAAAAGTATCCTGCTATCATATAGCATTTGTTGGAAACTTATTTATTTGCATGTTTTCAAAATATAATAGTATACATACATTTTATTATAAATTGTTAAGCAAGACCTCGATCAGAATCGATATCAATAAACTAAAATATTTCTTGTTCGCTCAAGATAACATATAGAGTTATATCAATTATATTTTTAACAGTAAATTATTTGCAGCCTTAATTGAAAGATTTAATAATTCTCTGTGTATACCACAATGTTATAATATACTGTTATAATATAATAACCACCACAAAGCACATATTTATTGTTTAATTTTCGTTTGAAAAACGATAAATACAGTATTTAAACATATAAAAGAAAATTTTCGCGCATATTATGAATAGTATTAAATACTTTTGTACGTGTATTAAGAGGTCTGTATTATATACATTTCTCTCCAGAACTCATGTAGCTCAAGGGATCTTTCGGTTTCACGGAATTGAGTTTAAATATTCAACATTATTATGATTATTTGTAAGGCATTAAATCTTTCTGCACAAAGACTTTCTTCCTTCTATTTTATCAAGTATCAAAAGATAAAATTTAATATTTTATTGTTTCGTATAATTGAAATCGTTTATAATAGAATTAAATCATAATAAAATTGTAATGCTGTTTAAGTTGTACGAATAAAGTTAATACCCCAAACCAGTAAACACAATTGTTCAGTAAAATATAATTTTATGAAATTAATATAGGTATTGTATTTCGTAGAAAATCTTTATATGAGTGTGTATACTTAAGTAATATTTTGAAATTTTTCAAGAGCTATTTATTATTTTTTTTATTTCCCATATCTTTTGCGTCTATAACGTTTCCATTATCTTTTGAATTAAGAACACACCACGGTAAAATAATCCACTCAACTATTAGAATTTTTACCTACAAAAATTCAGCTGAAAATTCGCATTTAAAATACACCGATTCTACTCAATCAACGACGCATTTTGTAAGAATATGATTGGGACGGGTGACTGTTTGAGTTATATATCTTGAAATCGGCTATGACAGATCGCAGTAGCTTTATATAGCACTCAGTATTTTATATCTGACTCAGTAGTACATACTACCGCAATAAAACCTACTATAATTATTTACGAAAATAGCATGATATGATTGATGGTGAAATAATATTCTATGATACGTTAAATAACATTATGTTATGAATCTTTTATATCGGACATATAAGAGTTTTTATTTTTATAAATAGCGTATACACTAAATAACCTGTATCGAATAAATATATTACTTTATTAATTGAATCTAAGATACTGTATAATATTAAATTACTAATATTATTATTTTTTTACTTGAAACAATTACGCTTTATATTTACTTTATGCTGTGCACCTGTTATTTTACATAAAACCGACAAATATTTGTTCAACAATTGAAATTTTGAAGCTCTCGAAATACAAGTAATAGATATGTGTATACATTTTTACAACTGATATCATGAATGTAGTAAACAATGAAAGTGGAAATAGTGTTTTGTCATCGACTATGCTCGAAATTTATTGAATTGAGTGAATATCGGAACATATTACAAATATGTTTTGATGAATATTTTTTCAAAAACACATACGTTCTACTTACTATCAGATATGATAGATAGTATACTAATAATTATCATTTACTCGGTAAAACTCTCGGATCTTGCAGTTTTAACTTGTAAAAACACGTATTGAATATCATTATTAAATATTGGAAGAAATATTGTAGCCAATATAGTTTTATGCAATGTACAATATTATGTCATAAATTTTATTCTATAATATAAACTGGTATTCAAACGTAATATTTAATGGTGGAAGATCTTTCCAACGTCTGATTGGGAATCATATTTAAAATTATATGATAGAATTCAAGAATAGCATCAATAGAAACGTATTGAATTTGGAATTAACGGTATGTTACAATATTTGTAAAGCAAATATGTGTTTCAATTATACCGTTTCCGGTTTTAATTAAGAATCATTTTTTGTTATTTGCTTCATAGCACAGGGCCGTTTAATTAATTTGTGAAACCGGCGGGCGATACGAGACCTCTTTATAAACGTATGAAAAATCATATTATGCGAACATGAGAGGGCGTGTAGAGTGAACGAGTTGATGGTGTATTTTCATCTGTTTTTGTGAAGTATCCGCGAGGGCTAACAAAAGGAATGAATAATTACGTGGCGGAAGCCTCTCCCCTCCGCAGCCGAAAGGAGGCCGGTCAAATTGGATCAAATGGGCTGGCTGCCCCCTTTGCCACCAGGGGTATATGACAATATGAATTAAATGTCTATATTATAAAATATGAAATAGCGTATTTCTGTCTGTCGATAGAACTGCTCCTAAACGGTTAACATTAGCAACGTAATTTTTTTACGCGTCATTTCGGCTGCATTTTCTAAATCAATTGTATTTCTTTTTAACGTCATCACCGATGATCAAAAAGATATAATCAATAATATGCAGCCAAGTATAAAGTACTTGCGTAATAACGGGATAAATAAAATGAATTTAAAATAAAAAATGAGTTTTTCTAATACAGAAAAAAATTACAATCTTCACTTATTTTGATAGATTTTTGTTTCATAAGAAATGGTTTTGAGCTAATTGCAAAACCCAATCTTCGGGTCTTTTTTAAATCCTGAAGCCTCTGGCACCAAAGTACACCATCATCTCTCGACCGTCAGGAGGATAAGAACATTAATTATTTTTAAATTCTTACTAAATCTGCACTCAGAATAATTTTATAACTTATCATAATGCCATATTTACAAGTAAATGAACAAATTAATTTATTAAATTTTGTAAATAGTATAACATATTTCAGTTCTTATCGTACGATTATGTGCGGCAAATGGAAATTTAATAATGTCACAATAAAAACTTTCAGAAAACAGTCTGTAATTTTATTTTTTGTTTAACTATTTTTAATTGTAAAATAATTTTATGAATACAGTTTGTTTCATAATTTTAGTTATTAAAACATATGAACTATAAAACAAATAATAAGTACGCGTTAAATGAAATCTAAAGTTTTATAACTATTACACATTTGAGTATTAATATAATCACCATATATATTCTTTATCTTATTTGGCTTATACTGAAATAATCAATGATTTACTATTATTTATTAAGGTACTTTAAATGTTACCAATAATTTATTGAAAACACGTGAATAGTTCTAAAACTTGGTTAAAATTACTTGTACAGTATATTAAAAACTCAATAAGAATGTTTTTTTTATAATGTAAATTGAATGGGAGAATAAGCCAAATGTTTTACCATACCGATGAAAAAATATAATCAAATATTTTACCCACGGTATTTCGTATCATCATGAGAAAACAAATATTAACTAGGCTCGATGATTTATTTGTGTGAGATACTTATGTTCTTTTAATATTCAGTCAAAACTAAAAAGATTAAAGTTCATCCCTTAAATTTTGCATGCTACAACAGTAGGTATATTACAAGAAAAACACGTTATGAAAAGCTCGCTATTGTAGGTTGATGTGCGAGGGGTGGACAGAAAGATGATTGATAATGGCAGAAAAGCCAGAAGATGAATGCTGGCTTTTGCCGACTTATTGATGTCAATGAAAATGACTCCTAATTTAAACTGGTTCACTCTGAAAGGACAATATATTTTTACCAAATCATTCAATGCCATACCATTTAATTAATAATAGAGATTAATATAGAACCATTTCCACTCTCATAAGAATTAAGGACAGGATAGATAGTTACGAGAATTAGTTGTCAACGACTATTTCACTATGTAAAATTAAATGTACACATAATTAATGAAATTAATAATTGCTGATGATACACTAAAATCAAATATATTAATGTGAATGACTTTCTTGTCTTGTTTATAATGAATTAATATGTTAATTGATTAGATTATGTATTAATAACGGAGAACGAAGCATTTAAATCAAAGAAGAAATCATTCATAGGTGAATGTAATGGTTGAATATATATATATTTAGTCACAAGCACTACATATTTTGTTTATATTTTATTTGATTTGGGATGACAATTTTTGAGAAAATAAAAATAAGCCAGATTCTTTTTTGTTGATATTTTCAGAATTGAGTCGAGAATTTGAAAGTTTCTCGTTTTTTAGCTCTCACGCTATCCATAAAATTTACTTCCTTTCAGAAAGTATTGTTTCTTTTTTTTATTAGGTCTCATAAGGTAATTTCGGAATTCGCCTTATTTTTTTTTTTTGAATTCGGAATTTGAAAACAATTGTGAATTCCGAATTCCGTTTTGTAATCTCCAGCTACGCGATTTGAATCGATTTTTGTTTTTGAGTTCTAAACACACGCTATTACTAAGTCGACTAACAAAAAGACGAAAACATTACTTATTACTTAAATATTTTATCGATGAGTGTATAAGTTGTAAAACCAACTTCATTAAACAATTGAAAAATTTTAACTGTACTTATTTATAATACAGTTCAAATTCGATGAAATTATCAAACCGTTTAGAAGTGAATTCCTATTAATTATAAACATTGATTGAATAAATGAAAAATGAAATTTTATGTACAAACATAACTTATTTTGTTCATTTTCCAATTTCAAATACAGAATCTATAAAAAATGTTTCCTTTGGTAGAATTATTCAGGTTCTTTCCTGAAACTTTTTTCCTCTCAATTCCCATAAAACGGGACAGTATGAATACTTGATGTTTAATTTGGTTCCCGTAAAAGGTAAAAGAAGTCTGCTCGCCAAAGACCGTAAAGTGAACGGGCGTCGTTATAGAGCTGTATAATTTACAACGCAGATTGTAAGGGATTCGCATAGTACCCATACAGTAAGTTACATTATTATATACGATACAAAAAACGTTTTAATATAATAACTAATACGAGGAAACACCAACGCGGTTTTTTTTTTCATAAATATACACATAATTTTAATTGAAAATTATTCACTTAATGTTAAAAAGTCCACAAATCTAAACTAGCAAAATTTTTAAATTATCTAGGTTTTTTTATACACCACTATAAAAATGTCACATTTCTGTCATTGCGTACACATATATCGTGTAAAAGATGTTGAATTAATGAGTATGAATTGTACAGTATTTATTATTTTAAAATCAATATCCATTTACTGCTACTCGAACATTAAATAAAGTTGGTCTTATTCTTCTCAAAATTTACTTATTTCTATGCACTTTCTGTGCGGTGCCGCAGAGTTTCACTATTTCGACGTTAGGCTATTTATATTGAAGTAATTTTGAATCATTAGTTATTGTAATTATTAAGTTATTGTATTGATGGATGGTAGTCATGCTAAATTATGGAGTTAAATGCGAAGATACAACTTCGGAAAAAGAAAAATGGGATTTATTTTTATAGAACAAGTTGTATAATAAGAATACCACCACGCGGCGCCTCTCCGTCATTCTTTTATCAACAAATTCACGATGTACGTCACCGCCAATTGTATGAATTCCCTTACGTCATATCAGTATCTTGTAACTCTAAACAAATATGTTATGTGGTCATGAAAATTCACTGGCCCCAAAAACAGATAAACAGATTTACTAGTTTTAGATTGAATATCAGATTTCAAATGACTTTTGACATAACAGAGAGCTGCGCGATCTTTTTTTAAATCTCCAAGTTCATAACATAATCACAACATCTTATTCCCAGTTTTTTAACTTTCAATAAGTATTCATTTATCAGATGAATTGCAAATTTTGAAGAAGTTTAACGATGCATCCACTTATGTATTTTCAACCACGCATAATGATTTGAATATAATTGTATTAAGTTCATTTTATGCTACCGCTTATTTAAACGGATAACTTAATACATTTGTATTTTTGAAGCTAAATGAATAGTTGTGATTGAATAGTTCTAAGCGATTACTTGCAATTCATCGACGATTACATCTAAATTCCATTAAACTCAATATCGTAAGAGGAAGATTCGCTAAGCTGAGTGATAATTAATACTAATCAAACTATAGCATGGTAACTAATCACGGTTAGTGGTTTTATTGATCTTAAACATTCGCAAAACTGGCTGTGATTAGTTGCATGCTGCAGACATCTTTTGCCATAACGTAAATCTGTTTTACGACTTAAGTTAAGTTACATTATTATGAATAGTATAACTTCTAGTAAAAGTTTTGCCATAAAATAATGACTCATAGACGTGAAATGCCTTTGAAAATAACTTGAGTACTATATTAATATTTAATAAGCCGAGATAATATATTATAGTTCTAATTTATTACTCTCCATAAAAACTTAAGTAGCATAAAACTATACATTTTTCACTATAAAAACCCATAGAATTATGATGACTTAAAAATATGGAGGAATATATTATCGAAGTATTATTTTAAAAGTGTTATACGTCAATATTCTTAAAAAAATATATCGATTATGGAAATGAAAAAGATCGCAAAGTTGTGTCTCTGTAATGTTTTGCCTGGCTGAAAATCATTAAAGAAACGTTTTTTGTGCCTCCTGTAAATTTTGTCAAATGTGGATTACGTCCCTTTTCCTTTCCATAGTTGATGTATATTATTACATTAGACCACCATTGCGAAATAAAAATGCAGAATACCCGGTTCAAGAGCAACACAATGAAGATAATCACCATAAAATGGGCAAATACAGTCTATAGTATTTTGTTATCATCTATTGAAAATTAAAGTACGCTATAAGATAGAGTTCAATATAGGTAAAAAGTATAAATGTGTCCCCAGTATATAATTGTTGAATTTAAACAGTGGCAAAGTGGTTATTTTCAAGTATATCAAAATTTTGGAAACTGAAAATGTAGTGCTACTATTATATTTAATTTATTATAAAATTAATTACTATACTTATGTGACGAAAACTTACGATCGTTGGAGAAATCCGATGTGTGGAATAATAATTTCTTTTGAATTTGAATAAATCAAGTAAGTAAATTATAGAGAATTAATTCATGCAATTAATGAAATATTTTTACCACGACGCCGACAATAGCGATGGCTGCTCCCAATGTTCCTGCAGCAATGTAGACATTGTGCAAGCGGTCGTGATAGAGTGCCATCGGGAGACGAACCTCGCGGACCGTGCCGCTGCCGTCAGCCAATGCTCCTTCAGCTCCTATGCCTCCTGCAACGGACTCCACTACGAAGTCATCTGAAAACAATTTACGTATTAACTATGACAAAAAAGACTCTTTTGCAGTCGCTTCAAGTATATTCGATGACAGTAATAATATCGATTCAATTCAACAAAATGGAAAATATTATTTACGTTATTTTCTATGGACTCTATACAACAAATTATTTTAATATTTATAAAAATTGATGCTATAAAAGTATAAAATACACAATAATTACTATAAAAGTTTCTTCAACATAAAAAAAAATCGTAAATAAATACTACTGTGTTAAATAAAGTTTATTTATTATATTAACAATTGCATTAATGAGAGTTACAGAAATAAAGCATACGTATTCACTTAGACTTTTTTGCGTAATTTAAAAAGATGAAAACGTAAACTGTGTATTTTGATGTTATTTATATTTGAAATGTACTATTTCTGAGAGAACACTTCATACAATAAACAAACTTTTCCGTGTTTCAATATTAATTGTGTACCTTGTTTTTTGTCAGTAATATAAATGATATATTATCATCTTAAAACATATTTCAGAAGCATTATTCGGTTAAAACTACCCATTTTACTAAGCATCTCGCTTTTCAGCAAAATAATTTCATTTTGTATTCAAGACATTAAACAATTTAAACAAAATCTCCATTCAGTATTAGACGAAGACCGGATGACGTTAAAAATTCCCGCAATCTCTCATACTATACGAGCAGGATTTCCAGTGGCGCATACCGTAAGATGCCGAAATTAAAATGTATATATTATTACCAAATTTATCCTTACCATATAAAGATGTTTATTAAAAAATTACATTATCCAATTATAGTAATTCTTAAATAGGGAAATATATTAAAATCATTATTGTACGACTGTAATACGCCATTGCATAATTTTTTTCTAAAAAAAGTTTTTTTGAAAATAAATCAAAATATTTCATCATCAAAATTTATAACAATGATTTAAAATTATTTACATACAAATTTATAATTTATCGGATTGTATTTGTATTTTGAGGTACACTTTTTAAATAGATTTAAAACATTAAAAAAATATTTTGTTATTTGTTTGCTAAAACTATTTCATTTTTAACAATAAATTCTCTTAAAAAACTTAAATAATATTAAAACATAAAACATATAGGGAACATTTATCTTAAATTTTATATGCATATGGATTAAGTAAACAATCCAAACCGCTGAGTTATTTACATTAAATTTCTAAAAAAAGAAAATGAAAGATTTTCAAATAGTCTGTCTTACCTTCGCAAGTTTTCCCCGTGTAGCCGGCTCGGCATGCACAATAGAAGGAGTCGACGCTACTCCAACATGTGCCCCCGTTAGCGCACGGATTTGTGTTGCACGTCTGAGGGGGAGAGAGGAAATTGATTAATAATATTTTGTGACAGTCCCCCTGCTGACACCACCGCGAGCCAATTCATTTTTCAAAATCTTTCCAAAGATTGATTACCGCCATTGAGGCTTGGATGGAATTTATTTTACGAGACGTCTAAAAAGTTCGATCGGAGCCATTTTTTTATTATCGCGATCAGTTTTCGTGAAATATGAATATCTGTCTGTTTTATGTTGTTACTTGAAGGTTCTTTGAAAGAGAATATGGAATAAAGAGATAATGAGCCGGACTTTTTTTGTAAACAATAGTGTTTGATACTTGTAATGATATCATCATTATATAGAACCAAAAAATAAATCATACGTTAAAATCATATGAATATAACATTTAATTACAATAGAAACCACATTATATAGTATAGTTTGTGTTGAGTTATAGTATAGTGATTCGTTACAATTTATAGTGAAATATCTCTCATACTTTTCCTTTCCTTTGAA
>JAGVSQ010001619.1:0-28220 GCA_022683975.1 Rhyacophila evoluta | reverse complement strand
AATCATTATGAATTTTAAAAAATCAGTGAGATTTTCTTTTAGAACCCGTCTAAATCTCGTACTCTTTTGTCTTTATGGTTTTATACCCCGGTGCAGTATTTTTACGTCTTGATGCTAAAGATTTGCCAGGAAGTTTTTTTTCAAATTTAAACCAGTTTTATCAGCATTACAGACCTTCATCGACCCTTCTACTTCCAATAACACCTTGAACGTGTCTATAAAAGTGTTTGTTGAAGCTATGTTGGTAGAAAGCTTTTCCCGATGAACTTCCAATTCTCTAATATCATGTCGCTCCTTAAATTTTTCGAGTCAATCCGTAGATGCTTTAAAGTTTGAAGCTTTGCTTAATTTTTATCATATTTTGACACAAAATTGAGCTAGTCATTAGCATCACTATTGCGTGAATCATATGACAGTTTACAAGTTCTTACTTTGTGATTTTTTCATAGATTTACACTCTGAGCTAGCATGCTTTCACGTTATACTATTGGTGAATTGCATAATATCTTCACTTTGTTTTTTTTTATTAATCTTTAAAAAACTTAAAAATCTACAAATTTATAATAGTAAATATTGGAGCAGTTTCTTTGAGAAAGACAATATTAAAGACAATATGTTTTGGTTATTATTAGAATTGATATCGGTGAAAACGATTGACGGTATAGTTTTACTGGGCATGGTTTTTCCGTATCGAATATATAATATGACTAATAAATATGGTTATTTATAATCAGTTGGCTTAATCAATTGGCGTTAAATAAATATATCTGTTAACATGGTACAAAGGTGGAGGATAAAATAGATAAAGAGGCATTTTTGTTTGGAAATCACTTTACTTAGACTTTGATTGAACATCTAATGACTATAAGCATAATGAATAATTATAAATCTAATCACAAGGTGAGCTAGCTATACTACTATAATTTGAAGCGGCGGGGAAATGCATGTACACATATTAGTTGCCTGGAGACAAAGAGTTCAAAATTAAAAGTCATTCATTCTATATTTTTTTTTGGAACTGACCATATTTTATTATTAAGTGATAACATTGATTAAAAGTCAAGCAGCTGAAACTAGATGGGACATGTTCGCATTAAAAGCATAAAATACTTAGGGGAAAAGTGTTCTTTATAGTTGATGTTTAGTTACTGCTTAGTAAATATACAATATAAATAATTGTAATACGTGAAAAATAAATTTGCTGGGAAACTATATGGGAAGAAACTGGAATGGATCAAAATAGCAACATTAGCATCCTTTGGTACGCAGGCGGACGTGATGTTGCCAGTCAGACAAAGTTAGACAAAATTAATTACATTACCAACTAGCTAAAAGTTAGAGTGACGTGCATATGGAAAAAAAATGAATAAAAAATATTACCAGACAAATAGCACGTGTGTGCATGTATATATTGTGAGGTAATGTGGATATTTTTATTACTCGCACGAGTTATAATTGTCTTAATACTTAATGTAAAGATGCTTCTTTATCGATATAAAACAAATATCAATTCATCGAAAGCGGCCTTTGGACTCGAAAATTCATCATTTGTGTTACATTTTAATTGCACCGGGATAAATCATGTGGGCGATCACGTAGAGATTATCTGACTAAAGTTGAGCGTTGACACACGTCATTTTTGATATTAATAATTCATACTATTAGTAAGCATCTTAAAGGAATTAAAGTGTCCCAAGTTATAGCAATTGTATGCTATTCTAAGAGACCTTTACTATTTTCAATTAAAAAGTATATGGGAATGAAATATTATCATACTCACTCAAATTTCTTCCTCTTCCATTGACATAGACGGCTCCTTCTACTCCAGAGATGCGATACCCTGAGAGGACGTCTAGTAGCGTGGATTTACCTGCACCCGATGGGCCCATTATAGCAATCAATTTTCCGGGTAGAAATCGACCATTCACTTGCTGCAAAATGATCTTTTTTCCTGAAAAAAAAAACAAGTATTTTTCTAATTATAGAGTATTTTGGTACATAAGATACATAGACATAATCAAACACCTAAAAGTGTATTATTTCGGTGTCAGATTATTAAAATGCTTTCAATAATATGTGATCAGTTGGGGCTGATGTTTTCGATGACAGTATGTTTTTAATATTTGATCGTAATATTATCATTTATTTTTCTTTTACAAACAGTCAAAATATCCTCCTGGCTGTCCAGAAAAAGATGCTAATCACATCACGTGGGGATAATCATGAGAGTATGAAATGGTGGAAATTAACCAATATTAACTGTTTGGACCCATCTGGTCATCTAGCTTGGTCACAAAAAGGCCAATTTTATTGATTTAAAAAATGCTGCATCATACTCGCTATATGATGAACTTTTCACTAATCATATAGCTCGTCCAAATAAGATTCTTACAAATAATTATATGTCATTTTTCAATTTCAGCACACTTATATACGTATAAACTTAAAGCTTATAAACTGCAAATTAACTGCAATACGCGTGTGGAGCAATGCCATTTATCAATAATTAATTAATTATTGGATTAAATATGTTATGCATTTGCTGTGTTTTACTTATTTATCAGTATCACTCATAAGAACGTGAATAACATTAGCTAGTTTTGTGATAATTTATCAATGTTTATTATTTGTTCCAATGCCGTTTACCTTACTCGTGGTATTATGGTATACATTATAATTGAATATGATAGAACTGCTTCTAAATGCATCTAATCATTTAAATGATATGCTAGCAAAAACTTTTTAAACTAAAAGTGGCTGTACATTTTGATCTGAAGACAGAAAAATATGATGTAATTTAAATTTAATGTATGTTTAACAAGGTACGTACGAATTTCATATCATATCATCTAGAGGTGTCTGTTTTGTAATTCGTTTAATCTTAGTACATCGATGCAAAGGTATTAATGATATAAATCCTACTAACTTTGTACACGATATTAAGCGATAAAAATGAGCACTGGCTCTTAAAATATATAAAAAAAAATTGTACAATCTACATAATTCGCCAGATAGTAGAATATAAGACAAGAGACGAATAGTACGAATAACATAGTAAAGATGTGTGGTATTTTTTCTTAATAAAAAAACTAAATAAAAAAAACATATAACTGTTTCACAATATTAGGTTTTGACCATGATCTCACAGCGATCTTGAGTATTCGCTACAAATCAGAAAATTGTTTTATTTGTCAGTAGATTTATATATAAAAGTAAATACCATTATCATGGAAATTTATATATATGTTTGGAAAAAGGTCCACTAAGGTATGTATAATTCACGTAATATTGTACTATTATAAAATAAAATAAACAAATTATTACGAAAATTAAATGAGTATAAATGTTAGATCAATTTGATGATCAATTATTACTATTTGCATCTGCGCATGCTATAGAAACGAGAATTCGATTATTTTACGGTATAATTGTATTTAGACAAAATAATCCAGTCATATTGCGGACGTTAAAAATACAAATAATGTAAAACAATCACGTACAATCCTACTCATATAATTGACCGCAAGAGCCACAAATGATGGTTTGGCGTATTTGTTCATGTCCAGATGTATAATAAACATTTAAAGTTTTAAGAAATATATTATGCATGAAAAAAATTATGAATAGACAGCCAGGTACTTATTATATAGTATTTTGAATGAAACCGGGCTTATTAATTTAATAAAAATTAAATCTTTCCATGTTATTCTAAACTGTAGATAAAGGTAATTCCGTATTTTTTTCCAATAATATTTGTATAATACACCCAAATTCAAAATAGAAACCGTGCAATTTTTATTACGAGTAAGGAGTATATCAATGAAACAATTGTGTTTTTATTTGTTATGTTTATCCGAGGCTTATTAACTTTTAATACCAATAACTTGTAAAAAAATAGGTGTTTTTCTCAAAACAAGTTTGAACAAAAAAATAATGAAAATATCGTTTTGGTTTATAACAAAAATTTAGGCTGATTTTATCCTCATTTTATTCTTACTTACTTTCATACTTTATTTTTTATAAATTAGCATCACTGCATGAGACATTAAAACAGAAAAACAGTAGCGGAGAAAAACAGAAGAATTTATTTATTATTTGTAGAATATATTGCAGATAAAAAATTTCTAAACCAAGCTTGACTTACTTTTTCTAGAAGAAATTGACAAACATTCTTCATTTTTTTAAAGTTTATTATGAAGGTAATAATATCAATACAATACAAGTGATATTTAACGTAACTGTTCGTGGTAAAACTAGTGCCAGATGAAATACATTGGTACTCATTAAAGCATTTTTCTCAAGAAAAGCCCAAATGTACTTCGAATAAATAATTGGAAATCGCAGATTTAGTTAGAGACATGAACAATATATTATTTTGAAAAAAATGATACATTTTAATTTAATACTTAACATAAGTAATCATTACAATACACGTGCTGCAAGTCATTTATAATTACAATATTTTTTGCGTTCAAACAATTTTTAGAATTGATAAAAAAATTAACAGACACTTAATTTTATATTTCATAGAAAAACACCAAGTTATTTTTCCACGCAAAACGATTGAGATGTTTTACGTCCGATGTACGTCATAAAAACTGCCTCTACCAACACGCCAGCTTTTTTCATTTTGATTCCCTCCGGCAAAGCACCTTGGAATCGAAAAATATCGCGATTGTGAGGAGTGATTTTTAATAATGAAAGAATCTTCAAAATGCGTCGAAAGGTTCTGAGACTATTTAATGATTTAATGGTAAATAATGATATGTCGTTGTTTGTAGTGATAATCATGCATTTTATTTATCAGACCTATTTGATATAAACCAATAAATAAAATACATTTTGTGTACAAAACAATTAAGAGTAAAAACATATCTGTAACTGTGTTTTTGTGAGTATCGGTAATTAATAGTTCTTATATCACAAGAGCTTAAAAATAGCAGTAAAATCACTAATTTAAATACGATGATTAATATAACTTTATTCTGTATGGAGAACTTTATGGATCCGGCATACTAATACTTTTTTTAGTATAACTAAATCACGAAAAATAGTTCTATCGATTTTCCTGTTAGGTAGAATGCTATTTTTTATAAACGAGTATCCACTATAAAAAAAAACAAGGAAAAACCATAGACATTGATCAAGCCAAAATTACAACAAAGATTCAATCTATCGAAATAAACAGTCAAGTATTATTATGGAAGAACATAATTAACTACATTAGTATGTTTTGAAAGATTTTTTAACATTCCAATGATTATCAACTAATATTTTAATTTTAATACGTCATTGGAAGTAAATAATAAAAATATTATTATACATGAAATTATTAGACTTGAAGAATCAAACCCTTTGAGTACTGCGATGTATTTGTAAAAATTGCCCGACCTGATCTGCGTTTGGAACATCCATATGGTTATCAAAAGCAAGTTAAAGAAGTATCAAGATATGTATCCATATAATATAAGATAAAAAAAAAATAAGATAAGAAGTATGCACAAAATACTTTCGCAGATAGGAAGGCATCGAGTGAAAATGAGCTTTAATCTGAATGATTTCATTTTAGATTTATGTCAAAAAAATTGTGCACACATAATCAATAAACTGTGAACAGAAATTGCACTTACCTAATTGTTACAGCAAATAAATAATATTAAACGCATAACACAGTTTTTTTATTCGGAGCATTTAAAATTATTCGTACATTCATAATGTGTTATAAATTGCGGAGGATATACGAGTTTGTTACAGATAATGAGTTCGTTACTACCGTAGTGAAGTTAGTTGATTTATCGTAATAAAAATAGAGCATTTCATTATAATTATTTCGATTGCACAAACCAGTTATGTTAAAACGATATTGTAACAAAACTAATTGACTATACGTAAACTATGTGTGGTAAATTTCTTGTGGGGACCAAAATTCGATAGCCGTCATTAACATAGATAGTTGGAATGGGTAATTATCTGTTGTATGCCTGATATGTACATACTCGACTGTGGAAAGAAAAAAGGACGTAACCTCCCGCAGAAAAAAAATATAGGACACACAAGACATGATGATTATTTATCATTAATGATTTAGGGCCAAAGTCATAATATTAAATAGACACACTTGACAAGCACGAATACTAAAATTGGTGTTTTATTGTATTTAAATTAATTTATTGTTTAAAAACAACTTATAAAATTGATGTGATGTAAGTTATTTTTCCTAGTTGCAAATTTTACAGGCTGTCCTTTTATCAATTTTAAAAGCTAAATTTTGATAATATTTTCACGTTTGCAGCCGACATACTTTTGATAGAACGTATATTAAGTTGCTTGATTATCGAATAGATGATATTTGAAGAAACTGATGGTTATGTAATTTTTCCTTTCTTCAGTCGATATATTACCTCCAAGCAGGAAAAAATGTAGGTAAAAAGACTAGTTGCGATTTTATGTGTTTGTTTTTTATGTTTACGTTATGTACTAAAATTGTATGTATACCTATTCTGTGTATGATCATGCTTGTAAGGTGATGTGTTGATTCAAAACAGATAGAAATTTCACTTTTTGAACAATTTAGATTGCAAGCTTGCTTATACTAACGTGTAATTTAATTATGGATACTATTAACAACGAGTCTTCAATAAAAAATGGAAAAAATACTGAACAAATCAATAACTGCAAATTAATTAATAGAGATGAACTTTGTGATTACATTTCCAAAGAACACGCAGAACGCATACGAGGCAAAACTGTAAGAGAACAACGGTAATTCTGATTAATACATTAATACTATCGGGTATTTTTCAGATCATCTAATTACTTGCTTTAGAAATCCAAAAATTATCAGAGGATTGTGATCAGTACAATTTTTATTGATCTATACATCGTGAACTTATGAAAAACTGCATTCCCAATGAATTGAACAATTGGCTAACCGCCAATAATCTAACAAAACCTAACATTGAATGTCCAACGGGTTGAGCGGTTAGCTAACCGTAAATCATAGAGAAACTCTAATATTATGGGGATTGATGAAGTCTTAATTTGGAGCCAATATAAAAATCGAAAAAGTGTGTTATGTGGATATATATTTGTCACATCGTCTATATAATTTTTCAAATATTTTTCCACTAGAAATTTTTCGATGTTTCGACATGACATTTAATACACTTATTATACATCATAGTAAGTAATCAATTTTATGAGGGTAGTTGTGAACGCTTGGCTTAATTTTTGTATGTCAAAGAGCTCTTCACGTTTAGCTGGTGAAATATTTATATTTGTACATAATATAGCTGGGTTAATTTCCAAAACTAACTATGTGACATTTTTTTATATAGTATATTTTGCCCCGTATATTGAATATATTATTAAATGTTTATCAAACAGTATGAATATCTACGCATAAACATTTTTAATATTATCATTGTGAGTATTTTAAAAATTATATTATGATTAAAATATATTTTAGAAAGTGAAGTATTTTATTCACAAAAAGTTGAGTACTTCAAAGATCGTTAAGCATAAAATATTTAGCATTTTCACCTGAGTTTATTTCAATTTATTTCGAGTTCTTTCAAGATGATTATGGCCATCGAGTGAAGATAGTTTTTAATTATAATTTTAAATATTTTAACTCTTCGTATACTTTCTAAAGTTATAAATAAAATTAATGTAGAAAAAAACTGATACATTATTATTTTTATATATGTGATTGCTACATAGAATATGTTATTTTTTATCCGTTTCAAACAAAAAATACGTTGTTATCAAAACAGTTTTACTGGCTCTTCACAAATGTAATGTATTTTATTATAATTTTTAATTAAATACATTTTGTTACATACTACGTTTTGAAGTTTGGACCATGGTACGTGAAAAGGGTGTTTATGTATGTATTTGATAAAAAAACAACATAACAATTAGTCAATAATAACGTAATAATTCCCAATTATATTCATGCTGGTATTGTACTCTGGTATCATAAACCGATATTTATCGTACTTCGCCTTGGCACTGTTTCATATTATATGTGTATTCTTTTATAATTAGTTTGACTGTAGCACGATGGGTTAGTCCGGTACATGGTAATATTATCGTTTTGTGGGTCAAAATATTATACATTTGCACCTCGGTATACGTCCTTAAACCGTTCGAGAGCCTTATATTTGTATTAAATAGGACGTTAATCGAACAACTTTTCCCATAAGAAATAAAGGGAAAATGATTAATCGATATCCATGAAAAATCCTATTTTTTGTGGCACATAATACATTGATGGTTTGTGTGAAATAATATAAACATTGCGTAATACTAAATATATAAGCATCTGGAGTAAATTAATAAAACATTTAATAAACCTTCTCTACTGTCATTTTTCTCTACTTGGACTTGTGGTAACACTGTACTTCGATTTTTTAACAGGTAAAATAATTTCATATCAGCATCACTGCTAAGTTTGGGTTTGCGTGCTCAATAGTTTACCTGCGTTATTCATCGCAAAAACTGATATATTACAGGGGTCGGCAACCTTTTTCGGTCGTCTGTCAAAATCAGACAAAATATGAATATTAAGAAGATATCTGCGTCAAAGGTCTTATCATTTTAAAACAGTCTTTTGGTAAAAAAAAAATGCGAAATATTATGGCGAGCAAGAAAGTTTTTTCTCGACAAGTCTATGAATTAATAGGACCTAATTAATTAAAATAGCAATCACGCGCGCTCTAGTGCAGGCCAACGAAGATATTAGAAAACTGCTTTTGAGAAACTTTCAAGAGCGTTTCATATTAGTTACACCACGGTATACGCCTCCATAATAGGCATGAATACGTGACAGGCAGTAAAAGAGAAAGCATCCAATTTTTTTGGAAATAATAAAACAAATTTTATTAAAATATAATAATTAAAATATACTTTTAAGTTTTGATCATGACAAATATTTGTTTTTATAATGATTGGAATTAATTGATAATTTAAGTTCAGTTATTTGTTTATTTTCGTTCTCTTGGTTATCAATGGCTCCCTCGATGCTGAATTTATGACTTAGTCAAGTCCGGCTTATATTAAGTGTCATTAAGTTTAATAATTATTTTTTTATATATTATACTTTATTTGCGGAACTGGGTCATTTGGAAACTGAGAGGTGGCGGGCCGTAAGTTGCCGAGATCTGGTATTGATATAGAACTGATAATTATATTGATTTTGTCAATTCGACGATCTTTAGGTCAGACTTCCATTCGTTTTACACGACGTACACTTTGATTACTAATCAACGATATTTCGGAAAAAGATCAGTAACATTTCATCTACAATTAATAAGAAAGGTATTAAGTTTTCAATTTCGAAAAATAATACATCATTTTTATCAAAAATGAACGTTATAATATTTAATTATTAATTGAGTATTCATTGGCATAACTCAATTTCACAAAACTTGTATCAACAGATAGAATTTAAATTTTATATAATGGTTTAAAAGTCATGTATTGTTTTTTTTTGGAATTAAATTTGAATAACTATAATTTTCGAGCGATTGTTTTGTCTTTTAACTGATTTTATATTACGATTGAGTATTGTAAATGTTAATTTCAGAAAAATCTATTAAACACTTTATATATACGGTTTAATTTAGTATTAAACATTTTTTTCAACACTACTTCATACTATTTGTATTTATTTTTATTATTAATTATTTATGATCAAAAACGAATTTTCATTCATGCCCTGTCTTAAGATCTAAGTTATCAGTTTTATATTCATATTTTAATTTTAGAAAATATTCTCAAAAAAACACAAACAGTAATTTACGCTGAAAATTTTTAAAGAATTAAGCCAAGCTTCCCTGGGTATATCGGAAAATATTATAATAACTTGGGAAATCCACTGTTAATCAATTATACGATTGTGAGCTTTATCTAATAATAAAACAATTATTAATAATTTGTAAAAATTTATATAAAAATTGTATTAAAATAAACACCCTTGTCAAAATAGCTTAATGGCCGTGGACTCATATACGAGTCTTGATAGAACATTGGCTGTGAACTTGTGAGTCCTGTGTGTTCGTTTCTTCTTTATGAGAAATAGCTGAGTTACGATTAAATTTAATTGTGAATGTTGACGACATATGATAAAATAATAGATCAAATTTTGCATATTTTTTCGCAAATTACACCAGCCACCATGCAAAATTAACAAAAATTGCGACCGTTAAGCTGTTAATGAATATCCTACGCATTATCGCATCGAAATAAATATGCAGAAATAAATACAACAGGATTTTCCTTAGAATAGAAAGTAAAAACAATAGACAGGGAGATTTTGTGTCGATAGATACTTTGGAAATGATACGTATTGGAAAAATTGCATTGAGTCAGAAATCATGTGCGGAAAATTTTGAATTTAAAATTATTATTAAGTGCCATCATTGGCCTTTCACTTGAAGATAACATGCGTTCATCATATCAAAAGTGAGATTTTAAAAAATCTGCTGATATCTATAGAACCCAATAAATGGTGTGATATTTTGTTTAATTAACAACGCTTTCGGATTTTAATCTGCGACGTGCGTAATGGTCCATATGCTTATTTTTGCAGAGCTGTTTTATTTTGAACATTTTAAATTATTAACCAAGTCCGGGTTAAGGTTTAAATTTCAAAATTTTTAGCCTGAAAGCTTTTATTATACCATTTATTAATGCAAAAAACAAAAAAGTAATATTGAAGTTATGTTAAAAATAGCATTTAAATATGAAACGAATTAATGTGATTAAATAAGGTCTAAATTTTAAAACTCAAAATGATAAATCATAATATCGATGATTTTTTTTTCTTTTTATTTTAAGTTAAGTTTTCCTGAACAAGCAAAATTACACAGAGCACATTTGTGTTAAATGTATAATATTATATCGACTCTGCTTAAGTAAAGGCTCTTAAAACTCTCTCAGTGTTTTGAAAGTGCTTTTATTTTTATCACTACAGTGTACACAAATAAAAACACGTTATATCAAAAGCGATTAAGCTGAAAATGCGATACTATTGTCTAAATTCAACAAATAAGAAAGATCTACCAAATTTGCATGCAGGAAAGAGTAATAAAACCCCATTCACGGCATTATTGTTCTGTGAGGGTTAATGCCTTTTGCCTAAGCAGGGTTGATATATTTATATCTTTTCTGTTTCTTGACGGCATAGATTATTCATAGTTTTCTTAAAGCATTTAAAATCGATTGAATAACAGATGACTGTCTTTCACTTGTGAAAAGGGCTATAAGGCGATTATAAAGTCTTAATTCAGCTCTGAATGTTTTATACGTAAATATCACATACTATTTAAGTATTTTAATTCTTAATAATTTGATAAACATTATGTATGACGCATTAAGTTTCTTATGACACAGGGTCAGTAAGATGCAACTGTGATAAATTTTCTGTTGGCAAAGCAAAACACCAACAACTTACAGCGTTGGTGTTTCACAAACACGGTCGGACAATTCGATAAAGTATGTGGGTATCTTTTTTATTTATAAACCAGTCCAATGAATAACTTGAATACAAACCATCCGATATTGTAAAGTTGTATTTTCTGTGTTAGACCCAATGTGTATGGAACTTCAATGCAAAATTATAAGGATGCAATGTTGTTTAAAAACATTTTATCAAACAATAACCGGTTGTCATATGAAACGTGTCACCGATTGTTTATAAAATAGTAATTTACAGGATGTTGGTATCATTAAGCATAGAATTATTCTAATTGATTGTTTATCGAGAGACACTTAAAAAATACGTATACGCACGATAGATACAACGGCGACAGATCGACCGCGACAAAACGACAGAAACAGAGATGAAAATATCTATAGATAGGTGAGTGAGCTAGTGAGAACGTTGTTGTGACGACAACATATTGTCGCGCTGCCGAACTTACTCACTTGCTCAATCACCTATTTATAGCTATTTTGCATCTCTGTTACCGTCGCTTTACCACCGTCGCTCTGCTCTCGTGCTCGCGGCCTAGGAATATGAATATGGCAAAAGCTCTATTGCACCCGACTATTTTTTTATACGAGGCTTATGTTCCAAAATAGACTGCAAATAAGATAAGGTGCTCATATAAATATAGTAAATAGGTTATATATAAAATAATTTAATAATTTAGTAATTCAGTGTCACTACTGGATAATACACGTGTACAGACAAAGTTAGCACGGAGGAAAAAAAGTACACACTATCGTCAATCAGCAAGCAATTGTACGAACTGGACCTAGTATAAAAAAATAAAAACAGTGTGTAAAATCTTGTGTTAGTCTGGTCAATTCATATGTGAAAATGAAGAAATCATCGAAGTTACTAAAATAATAATCAATTTTAAATAGAAGTATTATTTTTAATACTTATGATCTGCTTATTATATATATTTGCGTTTCATGTATTGATGTATTCCATATAAGTGCGGAGATATACTCATATAATATGAGAATAATTATTTTCGTTTTTGCATAATTATGCATTATCTTACGCAATTTAGTTACGTACAAAACAACAATTAGAATTAATTATTCAAATTATATGAGTATAACAATAAAAAATAAAACATTTGAAATGTTCCAAGGTAATTAATTACACAGAATTCAATATGATATTTTTTTCATTAAAAATAATTTTAATACAAGCATGTTATGTTTTAGGTTTCCGTGAATATCAAACACCTTATTAAAGTGGAAAATTTGTTTGTATATTTAACAATTTATGTAACGAGTAATATAAAATACAAGTCATTTTTCCGAAATTAAATTTGTATTATATCTAGTATAGTATAATGCGCGGACACTATTTTACATTGTACTACAGAAATCAGAAGCTACTAACCCTATCCTAAATCTATGTATGCATCTTGGCCATCAAACTAGTTCTTCCAACAATTTTCCAATATTACAAATATTGCTTCTCAACAGATATTTTGTTCGATCTATCAAGGTTATACTATTAATATTTCTCGGATATTTCTTAATTGCGTAAAACACATCTCATACAAGAAGAATTAAAACATCGCCAAAGCAAATATGCGTAGCATTGACAAGTCGTTAATAAAACCACGATGTTTGAGTATAATATGTTACGTAAATAATTCAAAAATTCTACAACTATAGGTGAGTACCTAATACTAATTGTGGCATTGAATTTTTGAAGGTGTAGTAGACTAACGGCAATAAAACCGAGTATATTAAAAAATATTTAATAAATCTAAGTGGTACGCTGTGAATGTTTGCTTACTGTCATTTAAAACTAAGGAGGAAAACACATATAAACGTGATTTTATTTCTACTTGGTCTTAACGAAAATTGTACCATTCTGGCTAATATTGGTCTGAATGTCTCTAATAACTTGCACGAGGAATCAAAAAAAAATTGTTGTTCTTTATTCCAGAGTGTAGATAGATCTAACCTGCCAATAGTTATACCATGACGGGTGGCAGTGGATGGGTTTAACGAAATTGCCTTAAGTATTCTGCCTAAGTAAAAACACAATATCTTGTGTGCAGAGCAGTATTTATATCTCCCACATGAATGAGAGCGAAAGTAAGTTTAGATGAATGTTATTTTGATAATCTTCTATTTTATATTACTTTTATTTGTTTTTTTATATATTTAATTTATCCTCTACTATTATTATGCCACTTTTAAACTATACAATTTAAAGAATATTATTTGTATCCAATGTTCCGGATTACTTGTAATGAGGAATGTACCCATATTACATAAATAAGTGAAATTAAGAAGAAAAAAAGATTTCGGTAAATTTCCAAGTACTTCATGATGTCTGAAAAAGTTAATTTTTAAATTTGTAACATCTGATTTCTCTCGTTGTCACCGGATGATAATTGATCGATGAATACTAATGAATTCTTGTAAAAATAGCTTAGAAATACGAATATTGTATTACAACGGACGTGCCAAGCTCCACGTGGCAACAAAATTAATCACCGACTACTATACATACTATTACGAGGTTCCACTTAATTACGTAGAATGTTTTTCAGAAAGTCTTTTTTGATTAGAATGTTATGTTTGTTCGTTTATGAGAACTGTGAATGTAAGGTAAATTTAATAGTTCTTCACTTTGGACGCACTCTGTTGAATGTCATTATCATTAAATCCTACTTTATAATATTTTAGCTATATGTCTTGTGTACGTGATATTAGCTAGCTACATTATGTCCTTTATATCAGTAAAGAAGTGTTTTATGAAGTACGAAATTTAATTTTTGGCCCACATATTTCGTTACTGACTTTATGGTTAACAAGTTAGAACAACCGAATCTAATGAAGACTATATCAGGCTCAGTGAAAAAATTTGTTTATAAATTGAGTGATACTTTCAATAAACTAAATAATATAATTTTTCAATGTCTAGTATTTAAATTGGCTCATCGTGACACACGATCGTTTGCGTACGAAACATATTAATTATATCTGAAGATTTGCAAAAAATAGAAATCACAGCTTTATATCTTACAAAACACTCATTAAAAAAAATTGGATATTCACAAAAACTTACCTTTTCTGAATCCTAGATTAACAGTATACTGAATATTATCAAACTGTATGTCCACAGGATCTTTAGGCGGAAGTCTGGAGAAGGTCGTTACATCGTTGGTGGTGGTTGGATCTACAGGTGCAGCCTCCTCCGCACCATCGGTCTGTGAAGACTTCGACGTCATTGGATATTCGGGTACAGGAAGGGAAGATTCCTGCCGTAGCTTATTAGGCTGATTAACTACACGTGACCCGTTCGAGTATGGGGACGATACGTGCATGAGCTCATTGCGAACCTCTGATAATGTGAAAGCCATTGTAAACCGTTAATAGAATTTCTTGATTTATATGTCACTTTTCACGGGTAGCGTCATTTAATGTCTAATTTTCCACTGACTAATCAATTGTTATTTTGAAATCGTATGAAGAAACCTAGAAAAAAAAAATACATTAATAAATAACACAAATTATTGTAATAATAGTGTTGTTATTTTGAAATAATATAATAAAAAAATGGCAACTCTTATTTATTATTGATACACAGATTTGTTAATACATACACAGTAACCGTAAGTATTAATTCACGAAACTTTTGATTTTATAAATGATACATGATATTATAACGGATTTTTTACTATAAAATTTCTTTATATTCGGTTAATATTTATTTTGCTTTTTTGAGTATATGAATCTACACGGTGAAAATATGTCTAATCCGAAAGTGGATCTCAACAATGTTAAAACGTCTTGACAGATTATCTTTCACAGTAATTCTCCAGCCCTGCATGTTCAGATTTTTTTAAATCCGACAGATGCGGGAATCGAAACCTCATTCTCTGAATTTCTAGGCGTACACGTTAGAATTTATGTTACCGGGAAGACTAATAACTAATAATAATAGATGGACATATATTATAATGGATTATTTATACAAATAGTAAGTACATTAACTGGGGAAATGCATTCAATTCCATCTTAACTTGGAACACAGACATGTTGTTTATTAAAATGCGATGCAATTTAAAGAATGTGATTTAAAAAATCAAGCCTCATCCCAAATTGAAGTCCTGTGGCAATAATAATTTTACATATAAAAATAAAAAAATCTATGCTCTCGTCATTTTATGGTTATAATGTTTTATTTTGATTATAATCAATAATTTTTGAAAGAAATATCTCTCAAAAATTATTGCGATCAGATAAAACATATTCTACTGATAATAAAATGAAGCAACGCATTAATTATTATTCACAATTATTGATAATGGAGATTATGTGAAATCTGCGATAATTCAGGAATTTCATGGCTTATCTAACCGAACCAATAATCATTGATTATACTGGATTTATATTTTCGTTAAATATCAAAATTATCAAAACTGATGTAAAATAATATTTTTGTAAGTTTAATCACGGAAAATGAATATTATTTTTATTATAAGTATTAATTTAATGACCATATTTAAATAAGGAATGGATTAGTTGCAATAAAAAAGACGTTTTATTTTCCATAATAAAATTTTTACAAACGATTATATTTTTAAATATTTAGCCAAAAATATAAAAATATTTATCTATTTATTTATATTATTTAAGTAAGCTGAAATTAGATAAATAATCTACTGCGTAGTATTTTTTCCATTTTTACAGTTTTCTACTTATAATCGTTTTGTAAATGCAATGAAATAAGCAGTGGCATAGCTACATATTCAGTGCCCTGGATAAGGTAAAATCGACCGAGATCGAGAAATGATGCTGCGTGATTCACAAAATTATAGTTTCTCGTTTTTTATCTCTCACGTAGTAATATTATGTTATGCCTTCTATGCTATCCTTTCTAAATTTGCAGCTATCACGATTCGTGCGCCTGGAGCGACTGCTCTAACCGTTCCACGGTAGCTACGCCAAATTTAGAAAATTCGGATTAATCCTTTAAATATTTATAAATTGTATTGTATATTAATATATTCTAACAAAAACTACCGTCAGTTTATGGTAGTGCCTAAGAGAAAAAAAAACGAAAAAACAATCTATCAAAATAAGTCTTCACATTTGCAATGATCCATATCATCCATTTATAGATTTTCCACCATAACACTGTAGATATCTATATGGTATTTTCGGGGTGGTAGTGTCTAAAAAAAAAAAAACACATTTTTCATTGAATTTTAATTTTTTCTCTATTATAAAAGTATTTAAATAAACAATACACCTGGACCTCGTATAATACGGTACTTCTACAACATGGTTTCGATATAGCACAGTTGATGAATTTTGGCATATTCTTGTATAATACGGTTTACATAACACGGCTCAAGAAAAAAACAATCACTTAAAAGTTTATTAAGGCCGCGTCCAGGCTGGGCCAAAAACAAGCGAACGAAGGCTTAAAACAGTACAAAATAAGTCTTCGTTCGCTTATTCATTGCTCAACCTGGACGCACCCTAACATGTATGATTTGGACACCCCTAGATCATGCCATCACAAAAATATTCTATTTGTCATATTTGTCTAGATTCACAGTCAAAGAAATAGAAAAAATTACTTTAAATGCTTGGTGGCAAAAAATGCGGCCAGCGTTTAATCACTAAAGAAAATGTTGTACTACATATCCTAACTTTGTATGAACTTCAAACGTCGTATAACAAGGATTTGTACTAAACAGTGTTTTTCTGGACTATATAATCGTGTTATACAAGATCCGAGTGTACTTGCAATGAAATTATTTAAAAGTATTGTCGTTTGAAAAATGTGAATGGAAATATAAACAATGGTTGAGTCACAGTTTCATTTATGTTCTAAAGACAAGACGGGTATTTTCAAGAAAATCTTGCCACACTGCAAAAATAGATTATTAAACTATAAAGACAAGTTCAATAAACTGGAAAATCATTCAAAAATGCACATGCGTGAAGTGCCATTACATAAATATATTACATTTATCTATCGTTCTAAATTAAATGTATTAGCCATTTTCTGGTGCTTGAATTAAATGCAACTGCTATGAAATAAACTAACAAGATTTTTCCACCAGATGTCTCTCGCGTTTCTTGCCTCGTGGATTGATTAAATTCTGCATCAATGCTTTACTTGAAGCTAGGTCAACCGGATTCATTTTCAATACATTCAAGGCTCTCAATCTTTTGCAATGATGTGGCATTTAAACGATCGGTAGAAATTAATGTACTGTACTTGGTATTTCGTAATTTCGAGTATACAGCCGGGAGTATAAGTTTATAGTCTGAAGGCGAACGGATAAATCTTTAAAATCATTTTCATAATTTTAAATATTGCGTAAAAAATAGTATTTAATTATATTTAGAACAATTTGACGGATAAGTTTGCTTATTTGAAAGTACAATATATTCTAAATTTGAGCTTTTATTTCAGTCAGATTGTATATAGCTCAATGTAGATTGTATGTATTATTTTTAGCGCGGTATGAAGCCAAATTTCACGAAAATATAAAGTGTCAAAAAAAAATTAAAATTACTAGCATAATACAACTTGATCAATGAAATTTTCTTCATAGTTCGGATGTTACAACAGGTGCCTGCTTAAACATTTTATACATTTAAAAAATATACTTAATATCATCAACTTTATTATCATGACTGAAATATATTATGATTATATATGATGGAAACGAGCCTATTTGTAAACAGGGATTTTAACTTAGCACGAGAAAATTAATGACGATTTACATTATATGCTGAATATGTAAATAAATTATCATTCTGTGACCGTACACCCAGTTTTGTTATCATTTATTTTAAACAACAATATATATTACAAATTGAGAATCTCTGTAAAAGAGTATTATATTCATATTACTTATAATTAGTTTGCAGAGATAATTCTGCATATTATCACAGAAGTGGACATTGGACAGATGATTCTCTTATCAGCGTAGGACGTAAGTTTGCCAGTAAATACCATTGTTATCATGTATTTTAATTTTATGTCATTGATTGTACTTACGATACATGCGCAGTTAATAAAATGTAGTAAGCATTTATTTTATAATAATTAGTCATACCGATAAACATTCTGACAGTTTAGTAGTCAATGCAACTGATTGTGTACATGAGTTTTAGGCAGGGCTGTGGCCTATTTAAATTCCGACTTCAACACTTTGATATCAAATCCAATTTTTGAATTTTTTAAAGTTCCAACTTACTCTCCAATTATTCTTAAAACGTACTTCATAAATATCAACTTTATTACCGGATGAGATAGATTCAAATTCGTTATTTATTCAGATTAATTTCATTTATCCTGTTTTAACAAATTAGTTTCAATACTTGGATACATACAATAATTTTAGCCTCTTGTTGATCATCAGTTGACATAGAAATGGCAGCTAGAATGGACATGTGAGTATTTTATATCGCTAATGTTCACCGTCTTTGGCAGGAGTTCGTGTACACACATGTATTTTCTACTTTATAACACATATATCAATTTATACGATGAATGACATATAGTGTCAAGAACGAGTATCGCCGGAGACGGAAAGACGAAGAGAGAAATGCATATCTGCACGTGCTACTGCTAAAAAGCATAAACACATGCATCCAGTATTAAAGATTCACTCTTGTCACATAATGCTGTCAGTTTGGCGTGTAACATACATGGTCAAATTATTTAAAATATAACAAAATTTAAAAAAAAAGAGTCAAAGTCGGCGGATTTCCGATGACTCTTTTTCTAACTTTGACTCCCATTAAAATGTCTACCGATTGAAATCATTTTACACAGCCCTGGTTTTGAGTAACAGAACATTTCGAAATGATCGTTCATCTCAAATTATATCCAGTTAAAGTCTCAGAGATGCAATTTGATTCGAAACGTTAGATAAACAGTACCTATTCAAACTAAAAACGTGCTAATGAAGCGAAAACGAGGAAAGTCATATGTTATTAAATTTAAAACTGGCAAAACTGTGTTAGTACAATATTTAATTTTACATATAGACTTGAAAATAATACCACAATGACGGTTCTAAATTTATACATTTTGGAGGGATAGAATTATTTGAAAATGGAACAATTTGAAATAGTGTGGAAATTACAATATTTTTATCGGTCTCGTTAATATATTAGTAATAATTAATTTGGTATGATTTTCGTCATATATTATTTAAAATGTCAAAATAATTCTTTCCGTCGTTCTTTTAGCCAAGATATATTATTATTATTACCAGCGTGACATACATTAAAAATATTCGACTGTATATGTTTTATAAGAAAAACTGATCACGTTCGATATCAATTTATGTCATAGGTTAAATGCAATACACAAAAGATGTAAAAGTTACATTAATTAAAATAATACAATGTATTTTTTATTGTAGTTAATTACTTATGTTTGATTGCATTGACCTTGAAAGAGCGCCGTATTTAAGTAATGCTTATATTGTGAATTCTATTTCAAACGAAGAAACTCATTTGAGATAATAAATGTATGAATAATCAATCGAGGATATTATTGAGAACAAAGGTATTAAAATCGTCAATAGATGAGTAAATTCACTTATCTATAATAATTATAATTATTATAATATAACATACTTCACGCGTGGATAGCGTATGTAAAATGATTTATGGACTTAGAACAAAAGTCATCAGGTGATACATTACAACGTTGGAAAATCTCTAAAAAATATTAATAGTAATTATATAATAGATCGATTACACATTAAACATTAAATCATATCAATGTATACTATGTAATTTTTTTAATGAGTTGGTAAATGAGAGTACATATTATTTATAGACCATCGTAGAAGTATTTTTTTGGGGTTGATTTATTAATTTCATTAATCATTGTATGCAAATGATATAAAAGACTTCTTAATAATGGATGTATGTGTAAGAAGGAGAATAGATATAGGTAGATTGATGTTATTTTATAAATTTCTGAAATTGTTTAACTTACTAGACAAGCTCTCTTTTTTCGCAAGATTTTATTTTGTTTTTCAAACTCTCTCTTATATATTTTTTTTGTAATTTTATCCCCAGTAGCGTAATGGTTAGCGTATGCAAATGCGGATTCGATTTCTACATCTACTGGATTTAAATAAATATGAAAATACGACACTAGATGCCGATTGGGTTGAACACTAATTGTCTGACAAACAATTCTCCCGAAACAAAATAATCTGTCAAAGAAAGTTTTCATGTAACATAGGTCCATACAATATATGAGGGAGGTATTTCCAAAGTGAACTTATTCCATTACGCCAAAATTTTAAGGAAAAGATTTTGAATATATTGTTCGTATGGAAAAGCAATACCTCGTATACGTAACGTTTGAATACCTCGTGTGCAATATATTGCTTTGCGTAAAAGAAGTGACTTATATCTGGTTCTGAAGGCATGACGACGGAGTTTTAAAAATTCTTTTAATGGCATACGAAAAATCTTGAAAAATAAATTAAAAAGAATCACAATTAAAAACTACTTCGTCGATTAGTCTAACTAAGTCGATAGTATCTACTCTTTTAAGTAATAATAACACTGCATTAGTTTATTTACTCGTTTAATACTATTAACTGATATCATTTCTTTTGTATACATGATTACAATTGAGTACTTGAGTGTTTTTGCAGCTGTTTGTTGGAATATGAGTGTAAAATGTAAGTATTTATAAATGTTGTTTAATATGAATGATATTTTCCAATATCGCGATCAAAATGATACGTCAATCAACGGAATAAAGATGCATGCGGTTTAACAGCAAAAGGTCAATAACATACATTATTTGTGTGCATACGCAAATATGTTTGTGTTTTTTTACTATATCACTGTAGCACGATGGAAAGATGTTTACTCTTCAAACAAAGGAAACCAATGAATTTAGGTTGCGACTAATGAATGATACACACACATAAATAGTATACTGTAATATATTGGATCTGCATACATTCTAGATGGATTAGGGTGAGTTAAAATCCACCAAGCTCCATATATCAACAGTAATAATTATATAACGATGCTTAAAAGTTTTTTTTATTTTTTTAAATGTATTTTATATGTAATTTCAAAACGTTGTGTTATTGTTTTTCTGTTAAATAATGAACATACCTTTCATGATTGAATTCAAATATTTTTACAATTTAATAAAATATTTAAACTGATCGTTTTTCATAAGGATTGGTTGTCAGCTAATCATTTAACCAATTCTGTATTCAGTACTAGATCCTTAAATTTCAAAAAAACATTTATGCAGAATTTCAATCCACGAATTTTCACACAAAAAATAGAAAATTGATATTATAGTTGGCGTATTAACTGTATGATTTGAAGAAATTAATAGATCTCAATTTAAACTCAAAAAGTGCTTGAAATCATTAAATAATGTTGATATCCAAACACTTTTTAATTCTGTTCCATTGAATTTATTGTCTTCATGAATTTCACAATACCAAAACGAGAAATAAATTCTTATTACTTCTTCTTATGCCATATTCGCTTTCAAAGTGGAGCATATAATCTACACAGTGTGAAGATATCCACTCCAAAAGCAGAGTATATGAATCTCCGCAATGTGAAGACGTCTTGACAGATTGTTTTTCACGAAAAAAAATTGTCAGATAATTGCTCAGCCGAATGGGCTCCAGTCCTGTATTTTTGGATTCTCAAAATCCGACAGACGAGGAATCGAACCCGCATTCCCCGGATTGCTAGACGCGCACACTCCCAACTACGCTACCGGGGAGACAAATATGTTAGTTAGCAGCAAATTGAAGGAACAGTTACTGACATTCAAAACCTACCCCAGTTGTTGTGAGTACAATGTTGACGGTTTTCAGATAACTTAACTAACTATAATACAGTTTACTAAATTCAAATAATTTACAAATAATAATTTTTTAAACTTTGGAAAATGTCTGTTGAAATTAGAAGGTTGAAAAAGGCGAATAAAATTATATGAAGTTCAGACCATTTGAACTTAAATATTATAAATTATAAAAAAAATCAAGCATCTCATATCAGATCACTTACCCCATATAATTATCACAGCAAAAGAATACTGATTCCAGTAGGATTTATTTGCCAAAGGTGCATGGCATTTGTTAAAATTACAAATTATTTCAAAACGAATCACTCACGAAAACACACATAAAAAATCTTTTGCTCGGAAAATGTAATAAGTTTTTTTCACTTTTATTTTCCAAAGATAATTATTAAGTCAATCAAATACAAGCACGTCTTTCAAGACCGTTCACCCGGCACTGACGTCTAGCGTACAATGAGTTGAAGCAATCGCCAGCTGATTCTCGTATACGAAATAATCTAGTTTGCAATTTTTATTTCTTACTTCATACGTAAAAAATAAAAATCATACACTTCAGGGAATTTCAACTCTTTATTACAATTTCAGCATAAAATAGCTTTGCGAATCGTAATTATTAAACATTTCTTAAAACAAATTTAAATTTATAATTCTTTATTGAAGTCTTTGTATATAATTTACAATTTCTATTAAAATGACAATTGATCCGTTGTAAAAACTATTTGGATTTTTTTTGTATCTTGTGTTTGTTGTTAATGTCGCTCTATTTGCTATTGCTATGATCACGGGTGTGAGTCCCACAGCCGCATATTTCAACCCTTTGACTGATAACCAACAATATATCGTAGATCCTAATATTAGCCCGAAATGCGAACGGCAATCATTTTACGTTTTTACGTCTAATTATTTTAAACATAAACAAAATTGATTTCATTACGTGAAGTGGATTTGAAGGTGGTATGCTTAATAATAATACAGTATTTTTATCAAAAATATCTATAATTGGTTATCTGTGGTAAATTTCTCGAAAGATATTTAAAAATAGCGTAGGAACCAAAGAGGTTGAATGAGAGATTGGCTGACAACCAATTCTATTGAAAATAGTTTTTTTTTATTTGCGAAGATCCATTTGCTTCACTTTTGAAGCTAATAAGATACAAAGTGTGTGGGTATAATTATGAAAATATAGTGCATATGCATTGAGAAGCTTATAACTAATGTTATTTACGTATGAAGTTATTGCGGAATTTATAGTAAATTAATGATAATTAACCATCACCATATAGTCATGTGAGTTCTTAAAAAGTGACTTAACACTTCGTTGTTTGATTTATATTATAAACATAGTGAAATATTCAAGCCAGTGTGAGATAGTTACGACAAAATTTTCGATTAGTTCTTTTAATCAATTCAAAAAAAGAACGTTGACGTCTTAAATTGATCACACTTGTGACTAAAATGTTAATATTAATCATTTTTATACCAACCAAATTTATTTTTATCTTACTGTGTATTATTAATGCAAATGCAGTTTGTTTTGAGTTGATGAAATTTGTATAAGCCAATCCGGTAGTGAATACTTCATTCATGGTCGTCATTGATAAGACCCAAGCGTAGGTGGAATGTTAAAAGTATTCTTAAATAATTAATTATTCAGCTCATCTCCTGTCAGTTCATTTTAAAATTTTCAATAATGGATTTATTTTATTTCCTAGTATAAAATCATTATAATAAACAAACAGAGACTCCACGGTCATCTACTGTATAGATAAGAGATAATTATTTATAGGAACAATTAGAAAATAACATAGATACCATTTAAATTTTGTTGCTTCCTTTGTGAATTATCGGTATTTGTTTCAAATCTTGCCTTTTAATATTTTTAGGCGTTATGTATCCATGTGGATTTTAAAAAACTTTAGTACAGTTAATGTCTTTAGTATTAATACGAAAAAAATAAGAATGCAACTATTAAGTGTCTTTTTCTAGCAATGAGTTGATGCAGATTATGCGTTTAAGCCAGTGGTTGTTATATTAACATAGTCTGGAGTAATTTTTGCTATCTCCAAGAACTATGGTATTATTACCATCTGTTCAATGAGCTGTACAATTTCAAATGATGACCATATATAAAGTGCTTCTCACTTGGCATACATTACATGGCTATAACTTTTGCATGTAAGGTAGTATAATAAATCCGTTTTCTGAATACCCTTAGTACACTTTTATCGAGAACAACAATAAGGTGGTGGATTTTGGGTTTCATTGTATTTGCACTTTCCACAGAAATGTAAAAAATAATTTTAGATAATCGTCGCCATTAATAATGGGGTGGTTTAAAACCATTATCTTGAATCCAATTACTATGATATGAGTTTTTATTTGTCATCTTTTGTATCATTTTTTTTTCTTTCGTTTACGTGCACCTTTTGTGAATTGAATCTATGTAATTTCGCAGTTTTGCGTTAGACACTCATAAAATTCATAATGTTTTAATACTATTATTTAAATATAAATTTTAAATAAAAAAAAAGGTTTATAGATTGACCACCAATGATTCATCCCATCGAACTCTTTATCATTATACATTTAATAGATAATATGGAATTGCATTTATTTTTCTCAACAGCGCATGTTAGTAATTTTGTAGCTGGTAACAGCTGATAAATATTGCAAAACTCACACTTTCTGTTCTGTTAACAGCTTTATTAATTTATAATAATTAATTAAACGTACAGTTACGTATATAAATTAAAATAAATTCTGTCCTTAATTAGAGTGGGGCTTAAAATTCTTTATAAAAGAGGTTGATACGACTTAACGGCGATTATTCAGATTAAAACTGTTTGTCATTTGGATTAACCATGGTCCTTTATACCACTTCATTTGTATTTTTACCATCCCATGAGAATACGGATATCAAAAAATTAATACTCAACTTTATAGTCAGTTTATAGATTGTCAGTCAACTGTTCAAACTATCATGCAGCCAGTTTTGTTTCTCCTTTGATTTTTTAAAAATCTTATGTAGCTGTGAGATTCAAACTCGTGATTTCTGGTTACAAAGTGGATGCGCTTATCAACTCGGCCATCGATGGCTAGTAAAGTTAATGCCGAAAAAAATATTTTTCCGAATTTTCGAGAGTACGTTTTGGACCCAATCAATTACAAGAAATGGTCTAATAATGTACTAATATTGAACGATGTCGGGAAATAGTATACATATGCAGTAATATGATAGTACAGTAAAACTTTGATTTGACGGACTTCGAATATAACGGATACCATGCAGCCATTTATCACTGAAAAAGTGAAGCTGCCTTGCTGGACCTGAATCGGCCACATAATGCGGATACCTTAAGATAGTATTAACCTACCTTTATAAATATTTACTATCTATTCTGTCTATAATTAAACTATCTATAGATTGTATTCGGGGAGTTCCGGAATGAGAGTATGTTCTGGAAGGATGCAAGACTGCTGGCGGGTGACAGAGATTCTTGGAGGCGGCATTTGGTGTCCATAAGCTCCACTTAATGAACTGATATGGAGAACAAAAAGTAGAAATATACAATAAAGCAATGAAACAATTTTTCAAAAAACATAAAGATTTTTTAATTAATATTACATCCAATATTTTTTGAAAAGTTAAAAAGGATTTGGTGATTTTAAAAGTCCATTTGTATTCTGAAAAATCAGTTCAAAGATTCTTCTATACATAATTGAAATAAACAACTTATATAATTAGAAGGAAGTTGTACATAACGACAGCTGTTTTAAAAATATCACTACTATCGGTCTTTTGAAAAGTAGCATTTTATCACTAAGGCCGTTTTGGCTTTCCAACGTCAACTGAGTCACTAAAATGATATTCATAATGTTTAATTATACGCCGCGTTTTTCACTTATCCAGACTAGAATATTCCTAAATGAAATGGATAAACTGCTACCTCCATATCTGTGTATTAATTTACAGTGTATATTGTTTTTACTGTAATATTATTATTGTGAATATGAAGGTACTATTTTTGTATCGGAATTGGGAGAATTATTACGATAGTGTGTTGACGTATAATTAAACATACAATATTTATTCCAGTTTGAATGACAAATTGAATAAGATTATTTTTTTATCAGAGTACAGGAATGGACTTTGCATGTTGACCTATCAAACAGTAGGAATGAATAAAATTACGCAAACAAAGAAGTTTATTTATATTTCTGGTAAAAAAAAATGGACTGAAAACAATCTTATCGTGAAAAAAAAATGGTCAAAGAGTAACTTTTTCCGTATTGTAAACAAGCAACAATATTCGTAATTAATTATTACGCATTGATTAAATAAAATAAGCTTAGTTTTGTAAATCATACATAATTATCAAGGGACAATAATTTTAAAATTAGTGTTTATACGGTACAACTTTATAAGGTGACAAATATGTGACAGTAATTTGTCTTGCGCGACTTAAAATGTATGTGGGATCGGGGTAAATTAGAAGAATAAATTCAAAATTCACATTTTGTCTCAAATGATAATAATGCATGCCTGACCTTGACCTATTTGCTGTACACAGCTGTCATCGGCACGTGCCAGTTCTATTGTCACAGGCGAGCTGTGCGTGCGTTTTTATTTCTAATCTATTTTTTTTTTAAGGAGTGACATATTTTTAAAGATAATTAACGCAGAAATCAGATGGAAGTCGCGGTAAATACGTTGTATTCGCAAATATTATTAAAATAAGTTAATGTTGTTTTTCACTTGTGGTGTTTAAAAATAGAACAACTGATTGTAAAGTTATTTGAGATAAATAAAGAAGATATAGAAATTTATATAATTATATATACTTTTCTCTCAACTTCCTTTCCCAAAAGCTAACTGTGCTGGCTCCAGTATCCAGTAAAAAATATTTGTTTTGAATTCATATCTGTTTCATCAGATATTGCAATTAGCTATAAAATCTATTTTAATATGTATTAGAAGTCAAATAATATGTAATAAGTGGAAGAAATGCAAAAATAAAAGGGAAACAAGAGACGGCATGCCCAGGCAGATATTCTGTGCTGACTGATGACTGTATCGACTGCTTTGAACACTCTTCCCCTCTTGAGACATAATGAAATTCAAATGAGTGATGGATGCTGCCATTATATATATCAATGTAATCTGATACACACACATGCCAGTCCTGGATTTGATACGAAATAATTATTTCTGTTGATAATGATAAATGTTTTTATTTTGTAATAACATTATTGAAATCATATGGGTTTTTATGAGGAATAGATAAGGAATGAGGATTTCACAATCAGTTTATTTACTACTGGTCAACTACTATCCACCACCGGGCAGTAAGTGTTAATAAAATAGGTCCATTATACATAAATGAGATGAAGGACCCTGTCAGGGAAAACTTAATATCACATGTGTGACAAAATCGAGAGGGGTCTTTGGGGTGGGGGAGGGACTTTTTGGGATAAAAATAGCCCACGACCTTTTCCTGGCAGATGAGTATTCCTGGGAAGTTTGGCTTCATTGGGATGTAATTTGTCAAAATGCATAGCGAAAAAACAAACAGACAAACATTCAACTTTATATATATATATATATATATAATAGATATAATATACATAGCATTAAAGTTCAGCTTTGTGGGAAGTTGCTCTGTCAAAAAAAAGAAAAATATGCCAAGCATAGATTTTTACTTAATTGAATTAATGGATGGCAACCTTCATTTGTGGAAAATAGCTGGTTATGGCAAATTTTCACAATGTGGAGAATTGTACGTTCTACATTCTGAGCAGACGTAGTTTATGCAACATTTGAATATTTAAACGTATGTTTAACAGGTTGTTTTATAATTGATTAAGTATTTTTATTTTTATA
>JAGVSQ010001618.1:0-28220 GCA_022683975.1 Rhyacophila evoluta | reverse complement strand
GTTTTTGTATGGGAGGCCCTCCGTGCACGGGATTGTAGAGCGTCTATAGACGCTCGTGGCATAGAACCAGTTAAAAAAAAAGAAAAAAAAATACAAAGTATAAGTATGACCCTTCATTAATTTTCAATTCCAATATTACAGATGTGCCGAGGTGTATTAGGGCCAGCATTAAGCGGTGTTCAATTAGATGCCACGCTGCTAGATGGAGAGTCTTCAGGGGGGAGTCGACCTCCTCCTCCCGAAAGAGCTGCACCTTCCCCCATGGCTCCACCTTCTACTCCTGATCATCCGCCTACACCTACCCCTGCACCTGCAGCCAATGCCAGTGCCGACCAAGGTATTCTATTTGTAATTTATGATTTAAGACTGACATAAAAATGGTTTGAATCACAAAAAATACAAATAACAAATATTCAGTTATTTTCTTATATAATACAATGTAGCATCCATAGAATTTATGATTTCCAACTATATTATAATATTTGAAATGAATTTCCTCTTTTTCAAATACAATAATAATGAAAATGTAATTTGTAAAGTAAAGTGTGGTTATAAGCTAGACAAATGTCTATGATTTATATTTATTTTTGTTTAACTTCTATATTTAAATATATCCTGTAGTAATAGCAAATAAGATATTTATTCATTTTTTTAAACCATGTTCGCTCTGAAAGTAGAGAATATACCTCGAGAATAATATTCGAATTGTCATGAGAATTGATCAGTCAATTACTCAACCCATTTGGAATCGAAACTGCAATCTCTAGTTTTGATATCTTCACTATTAATTTATGGATTAAGCATTGCTTTTCATATATCTCCATAATGATAGATATCACTATATGGTAGTTATTCATATAAAATTTGATTGTCACACAGACACGGAGGTAAGCAGTTCAACAAGTGCAGGTAACCCAATTGGTCTCCCGGGTTCGGGCAGCGTCCCCGACACAGAAGAAGAAGAAGGGAGTGCTCCTTGCATAGTTGTCTACCTTGTTGAACCGAGTGCGGGTGAGGACCGGCGTACTTCCTGCCTCGGAATGCTGAGAGCTGCTGCCACCTTATTGCATTCTTTACCTGACCATATCAGGTCCAATGTCACCGTACAGGTATACAACATTTTCATTGTTTTATTGTGTATAATCTAGTATCTCACATTTGACAAATTTTGTATACTTTATTATATTATTGTCTTCCTTTTTATAAATACCTTTAGAATTCTAATTTAGGGAAGAATTACAGGTAAACACATCAATCTCATTTTTCAGCTCCCTAATATTTTTGAGATTTATACAAAAACTCTCTCAAAAAACCTTTCATTCCAATTTTTTACACAAAATATTCAATTTCAGGCCTTTAAGCATGTCTTTACGAAATGTATATCAACTATTCGTCAATCTCTTTCTTTTTTTTTAATTCACTAATTTAGATGGTGTTTTATCAGTTAACTGAGTTAAATGTATTTCCATGCAATAATTTTCCATAAAGAGTTATTTGCAAATTCTCTTGGGAGAAGAGTATTACAGAATTGTGTTTTTGCCATGTCCTTAATGTCATCTCTAGAATGATTCAATCGAAATAATTTGTAGTTCTTCCATGGAATCCTATCTAATAGTGATACTGTTTACAGTTAATACCATGTGAGAGTCTGTCGGACGTGCCTTGGAGTCCTAGTGGGAGTGTTCGAGGGAAGCGGCGGGCAGCTCAGCTACGGTCGCTTGCACTCGGTGTGTTTTCACAGTGTCGACGCCATCTTGTCCACACTGCCAACATCAAATCCCTCACCGGCTTCGGTACCGCTGCTAATGCTGACCTCTTCCTCAAGAACAAAGATGTATGACCGCACTTCTTTTGAATATACTCACTGTAGTCAGTCGGATTACAGTAATCCTGATAAAATTAGAATGCGGCAGATATCCATTTATTGCAACTGTAAACAATAAATGCATCTGTTAAAATAAGATTATTCAATAATACTGTGTTGCAAATTCAAATTGTATTCAAAACCGTAGATCTCATTTTTCATTGAATATTCTCTTGAAAATTTTTATTAACCATATTTTTGTTTATCATATTCAGCAGTATTTTAATTCAAAGAAAGGTTAGAATATATCTGTATGCAAACTATATTATTATCTATTACATAACTCTTCAAAGAATTTATTTTTATATGTAACAGGAAAAGAACCGTATGCCTTACCGCCTGTACGTACCACCATACGTGTTGGCACCCCCGCGGCCTTTGAAAGATGTGGCAGAGACGTTTGGGCAGGCCGCGCCTGATCCCTGCTCTGTCCTTTACCTATCTTACTGCTTATCGGCTGATCAAAGTTGGCTGCTAGCCGTGGCCACAGATGGGCGGGGTGAGCTGCTCGAGTCGTGTACCATCAATGTAGATGTACCTGGTAGATCACGACGGAGAAGAGCCCCACCTGCCAGAAGATTGGGACTAACCAAATTGATGGACTTTACCCTGGGAGTGATGAGTCAGTCAGTTCAGCCATGGAGGCTGGTTGTCGGTCGCATTGGGAGGATCGGGCATGGAGAGCTTAAAGGTTTCCTTACTTTAAAATAAAAAATACACCTATTCAATCACATACTTCACAATTAACTGCTTGGAGATTGTTCCTGAATAAAGTAACAAACAAACGATATATTATTTTGCGTCATTTTTGTTTATTTATTTGTTTGTCTATTGTAATTACCGGCAAGTCCGCCTGTGATATTTTTAGAAAGGCCTGGATACTAAAAAGGTATGTCTTGATCCCTACTATCCGGACAAACCATTTTATATAACCTTACCTAACTAAACAAAGCACACTTTAATGTTAATTGACAAATTTAATGAAGTTTGGTAAGACTAAAAAAGTTCACTTTTTTTATTTTATTAATACCATAAATGAAATTTAATAATTTATTAAATTATAAGTAGAACCGCAGTGACCAAATAATGATTGTTGTCATATTGATTTTTAATTAATTTGCTCTGTCTCTTTTGACCACACTAATAAATTTAATATGAAACAGGATGGAGTTGGTTACTGTCACGGAAGAATCTCTTAAAGGCTTCGACAGCATTGAGAGATGTGTGTGCCAGCTGTGGTCTGCTGTACCCCGGCGGTGCGCCTTGCATTCTCAGTGCCTGTTTGGTCTCCACGGAACCTGACTCTGCCCTGCGGCTCATGTCTGACCAGTTCACCCCTGACGAGCGGTTCAGCCAAGCGTCTGTGGCCAGCCAACTCAGCACGCCCCAAGATGTTACTTGCACGCATATTCTTGTCTTCCCAACTAGTGCTACAACTCAGGTGAGTTTAATTATCTTTTTCTTAAACGAAATAACAAATTCCTGCAAATTTCTTTTTTGCCTCTTTATCAAAGTTTTTCACTATGCACACAAATCATCAGATTTTAACTCACATCATCTCATTAGCAATGGAATTTTTTCAATATGTCTTAATCCACCATTCTATAATATTGAAGATATTCCATTATTTATGATTTTATATTTATTAAATAGTTATGGAGTCCTATATATTTGTTATATTCTTTTTGGTGTTTTTGGCAAGTCAACTTTTTAAAAAAATTATGTGAAAAAATGTACTATAACATTTCAAACAATTTCTTAATTTTTATCACAGATTTATTAGTCCTGAATTGTTTATCTCTCTCTTTATATGTCCATCCGAAACAAGAATACCTAATACAGTGGAAACCGTTTAACATGAGAAGGGCTTAGGGTCAGCGTGAAAAATCAGATAACATGAAATAAAATTGCAGTCCTGACAAAATCTATCTAATTTTATACAAAAGATCGGTTAACATGAAAAAATGTTGCATTTTGAACGAAGAAAATGTATCTACTGTCAGCAAACCCCATCCACCATCTAGATATTTTTACCATTTTTTCCGATATAAAATATATTTCCGCTACAATTTTTATAATAGTTTCAAATAAGTATCAAGAGTGTTTTTTTTTTTTTAATATAATAGTTGTTTCAATTGTACCTGATGTATTTGACAATGTATAGATTGTCAATATACTACAGGTGTAAATTTTAACAGGAAATCGGGTTAGTTAAATTTTATGACAGAAAATATTAGTGAGTTTTTTTGTTGCATGTGACATTTAACATGAAAAAATATTTCAGTCCCCACGGTTTCATGTTAAGCAAACACCACTATATTCTAATTCTTCCTCTTTTTACATTCACGATGTATATCATTTTTTTTTATTTCCAGTCATCCCAGACAGCATTCCACGAACAGCACATCAATGGGCCAGAGCTAGGGGATGATGAACTCTTCTCGGCTTTGAACGAAGACGACATGGCAGATGGTATTGATGGGATTAATGACTTTAATGAGATCTTCAATGGGTGGGGTGGCATGCGCAGCCCTGGTGCTAGCCCTAAGAGGGAAGAAGGAGAGGGGGAGGGAGCTTCCAGGCCGGGATCCCCCGGAAGACCAGCGCAGACCCATAATCGACACTCACCACTCTCTGACGATGGGAACAATCGGGTTAGCACCTATTTCAGTTACCATATTTTCTCCTCTCTTTTTAAAAAGAAAACATTTAAAGTTATATTTATGTAATTAATGACACAATGGTATCACATGTTTACAATAAGTTTTCGTAAGAGTTCCTCATATTCCTACACTTAGGAATTCTTGTAATAAAACTACTATGCACTTTTTCGTGGTAGGGGAACATCACAAAATGTACACATAACTTTTTAAATCTTTCTCGTCACTGAATATACCAGACACTATTTGTTTTACATCGTAAACATTTAATTAGTTGTTACAAAATACTTTTTCAACCTGGAATATTGCCATAGAGTAGTCAGGCTAATAGGCAGAAAATTACCTTTCCTGCTTAAGGTGTTAATAATCAAAAACATTGATTTTGTATTTTACATGTACAAATTGATGTCTTAAATATTAAAGTATATTTGATCAGTAGCTATTTAATTTTAAACAGATTGACCGATTTAAACAACTCATTAATTACATATTAACTCTAGATAACACTAGAGAATTTATAGATTTGGTTTCTAATATTTAATTTAATAATTATTCACTGCAGTGCGGAGGCAGCGGGGGTTGGGAAGAAGTGGGAGCTCTCCTGCAACAGCCTCTGGCGCTGGGCTATTTGGTGAGCACGGCTCCACTGGGACGCATGCCGCGCTGGTGGTGGGCGGCCTGTCCCCACGCATCTCCTGCCTGCCCCGCCTTCCTCAAGAATGCCTTGCATTTGCACTGTCCTGCCGTACAGCAGAACAGCGATGACCTTTTGCAGCAGACTGCGCCCACGCTACCGCAGCACCCTCTTGACTCACACTATACCACTGATGTTTTGAGGTTTGTCCCACACTATCTTTTTTGAAAGCTTTTAATATTTAGTTTTCTTTGTGCGTGCGTGTTGCCGATAGCAAAACACTACAGACATTGGCATACTAGATTTTCCATTATAGCAGATTGGAAATAGCCACTTAGGAAAACCACTTGCGATTTGGAATTGTCCTCAGTCCAATCAGTAAGCAATGTTATTTCAACGAATGAAATAAAAATGCTTGCCTTTGACTTTCAATATGTTATATTCTTAGTTCATATTAATGATTCATTCTACTTAAATTTTTTTATAATGGTGTATTTTGTATAGTATGTATATCATTTTGTTTATTTTAAGAATATCACTTATTTAGCTTACATGCAATATACAACAGGGGTAAGAAAGAGATCATCATTTATTACAAGATTTCTCATAGATACTATTTGACCATCCATTTCAGATATGTGCTGGAAGGCTACAATGCGCTGTCTTGGCTGGCTCTGGACTGTAACACGGAGGACCGACTTTCTTGTCTTCCGGCGCACGTCCAAGTGCTCATGCAACTGTACCATCTGACGGCTGCGTTAGTCTAGCCGCCGCCTCGTTCACCCCCCACTCAGAAGTACCTGACCTCTCTTCTCTTCGCCTCACCGCACTTCACTTCACGCGAACATTGTTCTTCGTCTCCGCCGCATTTCGGTTCTTGTTACCTTCATTGATTCCTCATGAACATTTTTATAAAGATTACCGATTTGTGAACTGTGAACTGTTTGTGTACCCTCACTGTGAAGATTCAAGTTATTTATTTTAAGGTGCCGTTAACTTATGGATATGTCAATGAAAAGTATTATCTACATTGGCAAATCCAAATCGACTTACAGGACACAATTATTCCATCTTGACATTTGAAATCAATGATTAGTTACACTTCTTTCTATTGAATTTTGCTTTAAAATCACAGTGAAGAAGAATTGCATTTTTAGGTAATTGAAGTCTATATGTTCTTCACTATAGAAAAAAGTTTTATTGTCAGTTAAATGTTCTATTCAAGTTACAATAAATTTTAAGATTCTGGATATCTAAAAATGTAATTCATTAGAATCTGATCATTTAATTATTATCTTTAATGTGTCATGGCAGAGATTTTTTAATAATTTATTTGTACATATATATTTAAATAAATTTCAGCCGTTGACCTCACGATTGTTATCTGACGGCGGCACTCATAACTTATTTATTTTTCCATTGATTTCTATTAGGATTGCAAGTGCCAAAGGCCATGTCAGTTATTTTCCTCCTGTATTATGACCTGTCAATTGACGATGACAGCATAGTTGATTATTCTGTTGTGCCTTTTTGTATTGTCGATATTTCATAAAAAATTAACTTCTGACTTCAAACAGTGCGGAATCTCAGAAATTTGTTCGTAATAACTGACGTCCACTTTGAATGTCGTTGAAGTGAACGCGGAATCGCGCCGACAGTTGAGAGATTTCATTGTGATGCATTCATTGATTACATGTTTATAATAGTAGAATTTTATATGTGCAATTTTTCATCAGAAAGCTCGTATCGATAGAAATAATAAATCTAGATATCAAATTATCGTATCGATCGGTAAAGAAACAGGTTAGGTTAAAATCATAATAGCTTTTTTCCATGTTGACAGTTGCGTGTGCAAACGTTTGAAACTTTGAAAAGACTTTATTTGCATAAAAATATTTTGAGATTATTATTAAGGGAATGTTCACGTTAAATAGAGATATTGTTTTAGTATTGTTATTGTGTAATTGAAATGATTATTTATGAAATAATGTTCTTCTCATTGAACGGCGTAAGCGTGCGTTTTGCGTAAATTTAATTTTATATGATTATTATTTATTATTTGAATAATTTTGTAAACGTTTGTTCGCCTACGATGAATTCGTCAATGCAATCGGTGAAACTGTGTTTTGTAAAATCGTGTTTTTAACGCAATCAGGAAAAAGAGTTTGTGTAATAAAATGTGTGAACGTTAAATTTTTTTTTTATTAGTTTTCTTATTTTTGTATGTCCCTCTCGTGAGGGTTGACTGGAATCCAAAAAAATGTGTTTTAATATTATATTTATTTTTGTTTCCTTTCCATCCGCTGTTTGTGTCTTTGTCATATTTAGTTTTTATCAACACTACTTCCTGCTGAATCACCAGAGATTATATCAGAATAAAAACACAAGTTTATAATAATATCTTTTTTTTTTAATATATGGTATATTTTGTTATACCATTATTCAGTTGTACTTATCTAATGGATTAATTCCTGTGTTGCATTATTGTTTGGTTTATAACACTGGAAATCAATACTTAGTAATAATTGCGTAGTTTTTTCTTTTAATCATGTACTAAGATTGCGTTAAGTATTAATGCCAAAGAGGCCCGTAGCAGAATTTTTTAATATAAACCAAAATAATTATATATGCTATCAGAAAGATCACAATATCGAAGATTTCTTATATGTGGCCACCGTTTCCCTTGTATGAATTGTATACAGTGATATCTTGGTTAAACGAGTTCATAGATTCTACTTAGTCACTTGGATATCATGGATTCTGAAATAACCCAAGAAGTCAAAATACGTGTTCATTGACAAAATATCAATCAGTTTTAATGGTAGCAAGTGTCGGTCGATATGTCTGTAATTTTTTGGCCGACAGCGTGACAAATCCAGATTATTCACTAATATAATTTCAACTCTTATTCTACTTAACACTTAACATTTTCATGTTGCTTCAGATAAAAACACGATTCCTCAATCCCAATATAAATAATTTTGGTAATTTGTAAAACTTTCCTTATGTATCGGCTTCATTTACCAAGGTATTACTGTAATTGTATTATTTTTATTCTCCAGTATGATGGGCATCTGAGAACCACAAGTTTGTTTATAACAAAATATTAAAACAATTTTTAGTTTTCTAAGAAGCTTAATTTTTTTCATACACACACATGGCTTCATTGAAAGAATTAGATTTATATTGTATTAATTTCAATGAAAGAATCATGCACGGCCATAAGACCAATTACAAACTTTGTTTATGCATTGCGTTTTTATATTGCTATATGCAATAATACATTCTGAAGACGATGAGAGTGAGGTGTAGAATAAAATCTCAAAGCTTACTTTTATCAAAATAGTTGATATGTAAACAACAAACAATGTTGATCTAGCATTTTATATCCGATATAATAAACATGACAAAACCGTATAAAACATTAGCTATCGGCTTCGTTGTCTCAACTGGCCCTTTCCAATCCCGCATTGTCTAAATCCACAAAACATTTTACAAAATAATTGCTTGAATCTGGATGTGATCAAAGATTGACTCTGTGTTACTTTTTTAATATACATAATAGAAAAAAAAATTATGGTGGAATGTTGTATTTCTGCTGCTGATTATTTAGTCATCTTGCAATCAACGTCCAATATATTTTCAGCTCGAATGTGTTTTAACATCTCATGAAATGAATGCCATTGACCTGTAGATAAATCGTATCATACAATAAGAAAAACATAATAATACTGTATATTCGAAGTGGTAATGTTAATTAGGTTAATGACTTAACTTTCCATCAAATGAAAACATTTTAACAATATATACGGGTGATCATTTATGAATGATTAGCGTCCTACCTTCGCAAATACTTTTACAGGTCGATGTTCTCAGTCATGTTGAGCTAAATTTTCAATGTAGTATCAATAAATATATAAACAATGCACATTTGGATGAATTTTTTTTATATAATAGAAGAATAAATGGACATCTGTTCGAAGTGAAATTTCCTTAAAGCATTTTTAGCTATACTTCCAGAATCAATGAATGAAACACTATTTTAACAGATTTTATATTTGACATTGTGAGTGTCAAAGAAATAACGTTTCCTAAGTAAACTTCACACGTATTGCTGTTGACGACATTGTGAGCAATTAAGAAATCAAAGGACCCAAGTTACCGTGCATGCTAAGTAGATATATAGATATTGCGTTCTACCCGCTTTGCGGTTATAAGTCATGTATGTTGTTTTATAAAGAGCTGAATTTGTACCGAAGCATTACACTTTAACATATTTTTTTACATGCAATAGCTAATATGAAGTCGCCTTAATTTTTACCAGTGTTCAGCAACCGCGTAGTCAATAAAATATACTTTTTTATCGATGAAAGATATTATATCGTGCTATAATAAATATCTCTTGTAGACGGTGTAGGGAACCGAATTGACAAGTCTTCGTATCGTTAACCTTACCCAGCCAAAGATAAATCCATCATGTCAGGGGGCCCGTGCTCCACCCTACCGTTCTGTTGTTTCTCCCTTATTGAATATTCGTGTTATCGAGGTAATAACTTAAGTATTTATATCTCTTGCGAGCAGAGATCCATCAATGGATTTAGAAAATTAATCTCCTGTATTGTAATTTAACACTTAATATTTTTAATTCGTTTTTTATTTTTGTTGTATCATTGTATTTTATTATCTTTATTACCTGTCTTGTAATATTATGCCTAGATTTTGCCAATGAAAGATTTTGTATGAAGCACAATTAAAATATATATATAGATATATATATTTTTTCACTATCGATCGCTGTTTAATGAGCGATCCACCAGCGTCTTCTGTATGTTTACATGAAAAAAATATTTTAAAATGATGAGTTATTTAGTCATACTAAAGTTGTCATTGGCAGAATTTTAAGAGTATTTATACATTTTAGTAACGCAATTGTCTGGATAACGATGATGTGTAGCCGGGGCCAAATGTAATTATTAAATGTATAAAGGAAAAGCTAGCGGAGGCCCTCAGTGCAATGCGGCGCGGTTATCGGAGAAGCGTGTACATAATGGAGAGGGAGAGGAGTGTTGTTTTATATAAATAATAGTTTTGTAAATACCCTCTTTGCTTCCGGACTTGATTGTTTTCTTTTGTACATATGTGTAAAATGAACCGGATCACTTTCTGTTATAGAACTTGTCAATTTTAGGGAATCGGGAACTGTAAATATTTCACAGATAAGAAACAACACAGAGTTGTAGCTAGAGCAATCACTAGGAAATCATTTAAATAAACTTGATATTAATATAACTTTATAAATAATTATACATATAGGTAATTACGAATAAAAAATATTACATATTTATCAATGGTGTTTTATTTAATGTGTTGAATTTCTTTTCAGCGCACATATTGATGATTATTAAAATTTTCACATCTATTTGGAACAAGGGCGGGAAAGGTCCACCCAACCAACTGATTGTAAGTGGCCTGCGAAATCATTGGTCTGATCTCAAGTCGAGATTTAAAATTTAATAAATCTAGGGGCTCCTTCGTAACCCCTAATTAATATTGAGCGAATCAGAATATCAACAGGTTTAAGGGACAAGCAATGATATCCATTACAGATAAGGACACATACGTATTCATCACGAAATAAATCATTTTCTTATTGTTTTTGTTAATTAGCTCTTTTAGTTTTTTAGTTTAGTACAAAGTTAAACTATACCAACAAAATTATTCACTCCTAAGTGATTTAAAATAAAAAAGTAGCTTTTCATGATCACAAAAATGTTATTTTTTGTTCTGCAATAGTCCAACTTGTATACTCTGAAAATATAAATATTTGAATAACCATTGGCATAACGGTTTTCCCCCCTCCAGTTAGGCATTGTGATTAATATTAATTTATTAGTAGATATGGCAGAAGAAGAGACTTACTTAACATGGTATTATCGTGTAAACCTACTCTCTCTTTGGTATTTAGGAGGAAAAAACTGCATTTTAAAATTAGGATGAATAATGATCGATTTCAAAGATTGACAAAAGAAGACTTGATTTACTTAATTTTGACATACGATATTATGATCCCATTTTTAGTTGATTATATAAGAAAATAGCGAGTTGGAACAAAATATTTGTATTAAATAAATTCATTCATTTTCATTATACAGTTTATTAATTCTAATAATCAAAATATAACAATCTCATAAAATAAATACTAAGTTGAAAATATACTATACATATAACTAATTCTTCCCAAAAGAATTACAATCCAAAATTCTACCTTTGTTCATCGCATGTTGTAATAAGTTATAAAATAATTTACATTCATTTTTGACATTTTTATCACATACTCTGAAAGGCGAACATTTTTACATACATAAATAATAAATTTACGTGTCACAATAAAAAACTAATAATTAAAAAACAACCCAGTATAAGTATTATTTTTTTAGATAAATCATTAAGCACTTGTTTATTTATTTACAGTAGTGTTTTTTTCTTCATAATATTTTCAAATACAGTACTTCAGTGCTGCGTAACCTTTTATCTGCACACTTGATATTTTTTTCAAAATATTGCAGCACACCACAAGAAAAAAAAGAAAGAAGCGCAGTATTTCTCATGTTTTTATGATATGGGAGAAAGCCACCACGGCAGACCCAGAATCGTTTCGCGGCACATTGGTTGCAGAGAACTGCAGTGCACGCATGAACACAGACTACATATGGCATAAAAAATCCCGTTAATTCACATGAATGTAGTTTATTGAAACCATTATCTTGAATGGTGATTTCATAAATGTACAGTCAGTTTGTTAATATTTACAGCTAAAACATGAAAAGACTGAATTATTTAACGCTTTTAACTGAATAAGATTGTGTTGTTTCACAATACATTTTAATCATGATTGTGCAATTTCAATATGGCACATTGTAATTTCAAGATAAAAATAATGGATTAATCAATAAATATTTGATATCCCAGCGCAACAATCATGTAAAAACATAGTAGTCATTTTATCATTATAATATTTTTTTAACACTATCATATATAATACTATAATTGTATGGTTAGAGTAAGTCATTTTTAAAACTAAAGTCATCCTAACCCACCCTGAATTTCCTTGTCCCCTTTTAGTTAGAACAGTGATTCTTAAGGAGGGGACAGTAACATACTAGGTGCCCTTGAAAGATTTATAGACAGGTTTTGGGGAAAAAAAACTAAAAATATTTTGATTTTCGAATAAGCAGCATTATTCATACTGCATTGTGGGTGTTTTTTTCCACTCATTGGGTGATATTAACATTTGTGGATACATAGCACAATCATTATGATGTTACTGCAAGTAAGGACCTCAAAATAATCCCAGAATATATAAGCAGCCTAAATAAAAATAAGAAACACTGAACAACACTATCATTTAAAATACTCATGCTGATTGATCTTTTTAATCAATAAGTGCAATATACGTCTCAATGAAGGGTATGGATATTTATTTCTTTCTTATACGAATTGAACTGATGGCTTCCAACCAATCTTCAAAATGGAACTCTTCAGTTACGTCATCATAGTGGATACAACCAAAATATTTTCCTTCATGAAAAAGTTTGATTCCTAATCATACTACCTTGTCACCATAAGGTAGAGTAAAACTAACCGCAGATCTTTCTCCAACTTTATTAAAATAAAAAATCAATAAGTCAGCAATCATGAGACATAGAATAAATCAGAAAAATGTCAACTAAGGTAATGTATAATGTAACTAAAGGTTTATATTTAAATATCAAATTACAATTGCTGGCAAATGTTTTCTACGTGAGACTTTAAGACATGTCTTATTCTCGTGTCGACACTAGATTTTATATTTTACGAGACTATAATGTTATAAGAGGCTCTTCAGAAGATGGGGGTGGAGGTGTTGCCTCGTCAGGTTTGTCGGTTTCTTGAGTCTGTTTGCGTCGCCATTCGTTATAGTCAGCCAAGATCTTACGACCGTAAAGGTTATGTAATTCACGGAAAGTTATTTTCGTCCGAGGAACATTCTCAGGAGGACGTTCCATTTTGCCATGTTTGGAGGAAGACGTTTCTTGAATTTTGTTGAATGGATTATAACGTTGCCCTCTTGGAGGAACTTTGGGAGTATTACTACTCGCGCTCTCTTGCTGATTAGATGCACCTAATTCTGGATCAATGATGTAATTGCAATAAATATTATATCTATTTCTAAACAAATGAAATCATGTGAAAGAAATGAAACAGTATGTTAACAAGAATCCAATATTTACCATTTGCAAAAAACTTTTTCTTCCATTTGAAGAATTACTTGTCATAAAATAAAATATAGATTATATTGGCCATCGATACATTTTATCAATATTTACATTTATAAGACTAGAAAAACTACTTCAAAGGTGGAGACATGGTTCTTTCCACTTATTTAAAAGTAATACTCTCTCATACTTTTTTTCCTGGGGATACTAAGCTCCTTAATTACTAAGAGTAAAAATAATTACCATCCATCTCATCAAGTTGTCTCTGTAATTCAGCCACCATGAGCTTCATATAGTCATAACTTGCACACGCAAGGGCCTTCATCCATTGCTCCATCGAGTCCTGGCAATCTGCCCCAAGGATATACGCCCGTCCTTGAGCACCATGGAAAGCCACCTTGAAGCTAAACTGTTCGTCATCTTCTGCTAATTCTATTATTAAAAAACAATTTGGAAAGGCTTGAAATGTGGATATTAATATCACTGTGTGGATATACTTGTCTGATAAATCTAAATGGTGTTATATGACCAATAGAATTAACAACGTAATATTAATTTCAACCAGCCGCTTCACCTGCTGTTCTGAAAGATTTTTAGATGATGACAGGGTCTCTGCTTCGTGCACCTGCGCTACTTGAAACATCAAACTGTGCAAGTGTTTGTGTGAGTAGCGCTGCCAACTTAATCATGTATTTGGCTAATTTAATTTCAGACGCTTGCGGTTACTTTTACCGACACCAATCTATACTTACGTCAAAATCCAATACTGCCCACTTAAATTATAAGTCGACTAAACGTCAATAACTTAGCCCCCAGATAACCTGATTTTCAATTATATAAGCCTATTATTTCATATGATCATTTAATAAAATAATTGTTACCAATGGTTACTAACCGACAGTACAGCCTTCCAGAATAATCACTCCGATTGGTTCTTTGTCAGTTTTCTTTTCAAAATAAAACAATAAATTTCCTTTGAGGACAAACCATCTTCTTTGGTAGGACTTATTTACATCTCCCCTTTTATTCAACCAACCTTCCCGGTCAACTGGAGTCGGCGAAATCGCAAAAGCACACAAATTCTTATCGTTTATCTTCATTTCTAGGCGCCACTTGAAATACGCAGCAAAATAAACCAACAGCGATAGCGAAAATCGAATAAATCAATTCACATATTTGTAAGTAAGTTACCTTTCTCATAAATTGGACAATAAAGGTATAATTAAAACAAAAACAAATAAGATATTTAAATCCAAACACAAAATACTCCTGGGAGAGCTCACGCTCACTGACAGTTCGACAGTTTCACACCACAGAGAAAAAATATCAATCACTTCAGAATGTTGCTATCTGTTAAAAATAATAATCTATATATCATAAAGTTTAATTTGCAATTTGCAACAGTTTGAGAAGAATTAAATTGTTTAAAAATTACGAATTAATATCAATGCCCATTTTTCGTTCAAGAAAATATACATCTTTAATAAGTCTCCTAGGTAGTCGAGAAGTTAGCATATGCGCTTAAGAATTGGAAATTCCGAATTCGAATCCTGCATATGTAGGATTGAATATCCTATGTGTTAAGCAATTAGCTAAAATCAGCTCGTAAATAACTGTTACAATAAGTATTTTGTGTGCGGAAATCCATATATTATATTTCTGAAGTGATCATCTTCATATTTCTCGTAAACCATAAGCTTCACTTTTTGAGTAGACATGGCTTAAAAAATGTTTTAGAGATATACCGCCGAAGTTTACAAAAGATAAAGTAAGAGATGTGCGAAGACATATCAATAATTTAAAATAAAAATGAATTTTATGCCATATGACATATCTCGGACAGAAAATTGTAAAGCTATTATAGCATACAATACGATTGTTCCCATCAGTTCCACCCCAAGTTGTCAAGTCCACTGTGGGGTAATATGGATGATAATTAAATGCTCGATTAATTTCCAATCGAACTTTCCGGTAGACAAGAGGTTAACGTTCCCGTTTTGGACCTGGTGATTTCAGGTTCCAAACCCATAGCTCTAAGATTTTTTTAAATCCGTTGTTGCATGGCTGGATTACCCAGTGCGTTGAGAAATTGACTAAGAACCAATTCTTCAAAACATAATCTGTCAAGAAATGTCTTCACATTGGGAAGGTCCATATGCTTCACTTTTGAAGTGGACTTGGCAAACAATTTCTAATTATTTTCTGTGTGCCTTCACGAGAGATTTTTACGTTGTCCTTTTTCGACGACATTTGAATACGGATAATGTTTCTAAATGACTAAAACGTAACATGATTCTATGAATTCAAATTAATTAAAATACAATATCAAAGTGTGACGCCTTATTATGAATTTAATGAGAAAAAGATAGTTATTTTCACCATTTTTTGAGTATTAATTACCATATTATATAAAAAAAATACTATAAACTATTTCCATATATACTGCTCGTATGGTAACTATGAATATATGTACTTGTTTAGTTATAGAAAAAAAATTAATAGTCTGCCATAATTTTTGATTCTACATCTTAAACACAAATCATATTTTCAATTATCACCACGATTTCTTTTTTTCAAATTTCTCAACATTTTTTGCAAACTTTTTTTCGCGACAACTTTCAATTCAACAAACATCATAAAATCAATCAAATTGAATACGCCGATTTGTAAAGAATGTTTTTCTATTTCCGAACAAGGAACAAAATAAACTGAAAAGTTATTCCAAATTGGCAAGAATGTGTAAAACATTTCCACATGTAGCCGCTGCTATTTCAGAATGAAAGGAGCACTTGTGATCAAATTTGAAAGTATAGGACTGATTTATGTGACACTTTATGTGTTTCTGTGAACAGTAATATAAATAATCTTTCGTTTAAATTCCAAATTATTTAAAACTGGTCATTATCTTTCGTTTCTTTACATAATAATTATCAAAAGAGCGTAAGGGAATTTTTCAATGCCGAAGTCAACTCTTTTTTTACTCATTTTTTCCGTAATGTTTACGCATTTTTTTCTAGCATTAAAATCACTGCTAGCGACCCGGGTTTCGCCTTTCGGCATCGTCAGGCGTCAGAACATATAACATACTATTAGTAGGTTATATGTTCAATAGTGATCTCACAAATGGAAGTTTACCAGTTTTAAATAATTTAGAATTTAAAATAAATTTCCATCAAGCACCATCAGTCAAAAATATTAATTACAGATTATTTTTCACAAGAATTGGTTGTCAAAAATTACTCGATCCAATGGCAGATGTGGAAATCGAACCCGCATTTCCTGGGTGTGAAGCGCACCCGGTAGACGTACATACAAATTTATATATTTTTTAATGATGACTATCAGGTTTTGATATTCTCCATATATTTTATGTAGATTCGTATACATTATACATATAATTAACCATGATTTTTTCAAATTTCGTGGGGTGTAAAATTGAAAAACTAAAACCCCGAATGGGGTTTAATGGGTGTCAGCGCACTGTGCAATATTGAAAAGGTTGGAACTCTTATATTTAGAACGTATTAGAAGATTCCATCTTCTAAATTGGATTAAAGCGGGTGATGAATATTACCAAAATTTTTATCCGGCTTGAAGATGTTTTCATTTATTTAACATACTGTTATTATTAATGAATATACAAAGAATTAGTTGATATCGATTTGATAACACTAACATATGCTGGAACACAGAAAATGCTGGCACAAATGTCGCATCCAAAAATTTTACTAACATTTTTTCATAGTTTATAAAATGCAGTAAATTGTCTTCTTTTTAACTAAATTTCTAATTCATTCAATCTTTTAAAATATATTTTTTTTACAAAAAATAAATCTCTATTAGGCACTATTGAAACCATAATACAGAATATTGACTTTGACTTTTTGTGATGGGAAATATTCGAATATTAAAATATATTAGCCACTAGCTCTTTAGAGATTTGGTGGAAAATATATCAAATTGCGGAAATCCGCCGGTTGAATCTGAGACTGGGTTAGACATCATCTGTCTTTCGTGAGAGCCATATGCTCCACTTTCGGAACGGGCACGGTGAAAAATACATGAAGAGAACCGTCATATAGAAATAATTAACAGTATTATTTTTACACAATCTTCAACCCATTTTTTATTAAAAAAATTTTTTTTTCAATGGACCAGTGTTCCGCTGATCCTGAATAAGTGTTCCGCGACAATCTGGAAAGGTTTTATACACTACAATATATTTAAAGATCTTACTAGTAAGATTTTTTTAAAATAACATGTTCGCTCCTAACATGAAGCATATGGATCAACACAGTGTGAAGATATCCACTTCGAAAGAGGAGTGTATGGATCTCCGCAATGTGAAAACGTCTTGACAGATTATTTTTCACGAGAATTATTTGTCAGACAATTACTCAATCTAATAGGGATCCAGTACTGCATTTTCGGATTTTAAAATCCGACAGATGGGGAGTCGAATTTGCATTCCCCGGATCGCTAGGCGCGCATGCTACCAACTACGCTACCGGGGACATATAGCAGACAGGATAGAGATGAGGAGTAGGAACTACCCTACCTAAAAAAAAGCTATGTGTTCCGTTCAAATTTCCGAGTTTGCGAAGTATTGCATTGCAGATTTTTTTGGGAAACCCTGGACTAAAGATATTACATCAAATGTAAATACTTTTGTGTCTTTCTTTTTCACCATAAATTATTTGTTGTTTCTTGTAGATTCATTAATTTTCCTTAGATAAGACTTTAAAATGGAAACGTAACAACTGAATTGATCGTGAACAATTAAAACATACGCGGGAGGATATTTTTATAGTATTACAGCTATGCTTGTTTAACAGTATCGCCACCATGATTTTGAATAGCGCCGTTGTTTTCCAAGACGTCCGCTTTACTACGGAGTAAAAATACATTGATGATTTTCAGTCAGTTTTGCGGGGTCCTCCGGCCGTCGTGGATGTGCGTTCGTAAGTTCCGCCTGCTCATAATCGCACCTACCTTTTCGAACGAATCTAGTACGAGCGCGAAAATCAAATCGAAACAAATGTATTTTTACACTAACGTCTAACGCATGTCGCTCTCTAAAAATATACACAATATTCATTACAAATAGTCTGTCCACCGTAAACAGTGCATAGATTAAAAACAATAAATATAATTTCAATTCAGACTAATCCATATAATTTGGTTGATTAAAACAATGTTAGATTTGATTATGGCCATTTTAAAAATGCGAATGAAAACAATCGTGTCAAATTGATGACATCGATCGATTTTAATCGCATTTTTTCCATATTTTAATAATTGGTTAAATAACAAAACAGTGAAGTGTTTAGTTTTTAAGTGTTATTTTTATGTTGTTTTAAACAGGTCTTCTAAATAGAATTACGTTTCGAAGTATTAAATTAAGTGTAGCAATTAAAAAAATAACAAGTGCCAAAGAGGAGACCTAATCTCAGCCGGTTTTTGACGATATTTGTGTCGATGAAGTTGTTTTGATTATTTTATATTTGTTTTTTCGAAAAATGACGCGCGAAAGAGGCGCGTCCGGATGCGAGACCGCTCTGGTCCGGTCCGCTCTCCTGGTGCTCGCCCTGCTGCAGGGATGCATCGCTTTCAACTTGGACACAGAGCACTTTACCCGTCATGCCAGTCCGGGAGGACGACCAGGCATGTTCGGCTTCACGGTGGTTCCGCATAGGGAACGAGGACAATCATGGTAAGTTACATAACTTTTAACCAGGTATATATATGGAAATCTACAAAGCTCTGATGCTGGCGAATACCAAATTCCATAGTTGCATTATTGGATGTTTGATATGAAGGGTTTAAAATTGGCTGGCAACCAATTCCGGCAAAAAATAAGTCGGGGATACGTATTATACTATATTGAAGTTGTCTAGTTCCTATCTACCATATGTGCACTTTGGTAAAATGTTAATCAAGCAAATACTTTTTTTTTTAATAAAAATAAGGATTTAGGAAATTATTTTGTGGGCTTCATTATTGGATTACGGATGTTTAGATTAAAATGAAACATTTTTTATTTATATTTTAGGTGGTAATTACGATAACAATAATTAATTCGCAATCTTCAAATCCACTTTCTATATAGTTACATTTTTATATTGACGTTGGGAAATTATCGACCATTCATTATGATCTTAAATATAAACTATAATAAAACCTTGTATTTATTTCAAATTTGACAAAAATTGCATTCCTATGTGCGATTGATATGCTCGACTTTCGAAGCGGATTTACCACAGTTATAAATATACAAAGTAAATGGCTCATAATTCTTCTTCCCATGCCAAACTTAAAGGAGTGTCAAATGTCACTTCATCAAAGAATATACAAATAAACGACACCTATATCGTGTAGGATTCGACCATATTAGGAAATGTTTTATATTTTACATTCTCGGATTGGCTGCTTCGATATGAATGAGTAGGTTGACGATTTTTATGCTCGTTGTTTCTGGTTGGAGAATATTTATTACATTATTTATTGCCTCTTATAACTTAGAAACAAATCGGTGGTACTTTGAACTAGATATCGCAAAAAATACAATAAATATAAGTGGATTGTTTCTCCCTGTAGTTATTACCATCTGTGCAATTAATATATTGAACTATTTCCGCGTTTTATTTTTTATTATTTTCCTAACATCGATATAATATGTATTATACACTAGCTGTACCTGGCTACGCGTTGCTGTGGCTCGTAGCTCAGTCTGGTTAAAAATAATGGCGCTGATTTAAAATAAAAATATGTGTTTTTAACTGTCACGGGTGTCATATCTGTGAAATAATGAGTATGTAAAAACACGTGCGTATTCAATTGCAACGCTGTGTCAAATTTTCAAAGCAATCGGTGGAGAACTTTTGGAGTTTTAAGATTTTGAACAAACGAACATTTATAAATTAATATAAATGTTTCCCTGAAAACTTAACCTATTTACATACGTTAGAGCATTTCAACATAGTAATGAAATGTCAGTAGAACGCCGTAAGAAAGTTGGAGAGGGAAATTATTTACATTCATTAAATTAAAATTAATATTTCGTATTTAGATAAATGAAATAATACAGTAAATTTATTCAGACATGCAGTTATTGTTAAACATTTGTAAACATTACAACGGCCGGCATTTCCGATAGGTTTAACCCCCGAGTGTTAATTACTGAGAGTTTATTTCAAATTGTGGCATCTAATTTGTTACTGGCTATTTATTGGCGGTCATTATTTTATTAATTATATCACAATGAATGCGAGAAATGCAACCTGAATGATCATGTTATATCTTTTTCATTAATTATAGACTTATAAAATTAGTTTTTCGGTAACGAATTGACATACATCAAAATCTAATTTTCATTTTTTTCGATTTCTTTTCACTTTTATATAGATAGCCAAATCATTATTGTTTCGTACCTGAAACATAGAGACTATATATATGGTTTCAAAGCATCTCCTTAACATAAGATTGGTACAGAATCCATGTCGTTATTTGGAAGTCGAATAGCCGATCTCTTTGATGTAAAAAAAGATTACATTCAAAACTTCATCTCCTGTTTGAAAATTGCCTCGAGCAAGATTTTCAAGATAAATATTTCAATTGAAGATATGAGTCACAAAATGTTTATATGAATACAACGTATTTCTCAACTTTCTAAACCGGAATGATATTTCATTCTTATTTTAACGTAGAATTAACTTTGATTCACCTGCAGACAATATCCTGTCACGTGCGGTGGCTAAACTAAAACAATGAATGCGGATAATTTAGCGTATGCTGTAAGACGAGCAAAAAGAGACTTGATAAACTACGTTTTTTTTTACAGTACGAGTTATTTTGAAAAATATGCCAAAGAAGATCTAGATTACAGCCGAATAGAATAGCCCATGAAAGATCTCTCATATGTTATGTGCTAAGGCAAGAAGTGAATCTCTGCTCGTGTATAGTTATGAGAATCTACGAGCCTTCAAGAGATGTAAGATGCAGAAGAGCCAGTTAAGCTTTATGTGAAAGTCCATCGAGGCTTGAATCACACGTATCACTCTTCTTCTTTCTTGCTTATACCAGTCTTGATTCAATTTAGTTTTGTATTGAATACAAGACTTCAGAAAGCATATGTTACTGTGGTAAAGTGACTGCGTGGAGCTAGAGACCGAGCAGATGGTATACAATATCGACTGTCGCAAGGAAAAAAGGAAATAGTATCTAAGTGAAGCATTTAAGTTTGAAACCGGGAAAATGGACTTCTACCGCATCAGTTTTATTAGTTTTTCTTCAATGATTTGTTAAATTAATATAAGACCTGTTAAAAAAATACCAGTTTTAGTCTTCACATATTTCAAGGTTGTGTATATTTAATATTTTGACTTTGGCCCAAAATCATTAAATATACGATTAAAAATTTCCGTGCGCGTTACGTCAGTTTCCCTTTCTACAATTGATATGAGTAGCACGGCGGTAGATGCAAATGTCGTACGTAAATTGTTTTATTTTACACTTACTTAGTGTCTATAATAATGAATTAAATATCCGCCGCAGTTAAAATATATTTTAGAATGTTTAATCTATTCAGGAATTATCTACAACATATTTTAGTCCGAAAGTAAGATCTCTTGGCGATTTTCCAACCGGCATAAAAAAACATACGTAATCCAAAAGAACTCCAATGATCTCATCGGATCTATTCTTCTCATATTAACTTTATAACGCCTTTCTTCAGTATTTTATTCCGCCACGAGCGACTCATATTTGTGTAGATTGATCCACACATTGTATATACGTTTAATACGGTATATGTGCAAATCTGCATGTGATGATGTACTTCAAACACACAAATGTCCACGCTTGCACTTTTAAATCGCGTGTACACATAACAATATTTTTCAAACTGATTTAATATATTTTTAAAAATCTGAAGCAAAGAAATAGCTTCATATTTTTTTTGTTTATTCATAGTTTATCATTTAACGAAATCTCAAACCTTTCATTAATTTTTTTACAAGACATAATAAAATTGCATTTTTCTCAGTTTGAAATTCAGTGGACTTAACGTCGTTTGATATTAGTGAACACATTTTTAAGAAATTTAGAAGACATGTATGTATATCTTACTTCTTTAATGTTGTAATGTTAGAAAGTCTGATAGATGAAAATTGATTTATGAGTAAATAATTAGCAGCCTAAGTCTGTGTAGAAAACTTAAAGAGGTTTTCGTCGTAAGCGTCGGATTTTAAAAAAATCCAAAAATGCAGTACTGGATGCCCAATTAGGTTGAGCAATGGCTTGACAAACAATTATTGTGAAAAATAATCTGTCAAGACGTATCTTCACATTGCGGAGATCCATATACTCCACTTTCGGATCGGATATCTTCACACTGTGTATGTCCATGTGCTCCACTTTGGAAGCGAAGATGGTATCGAAAAAATGAAGTTTCTTAACATAACTTTTAACTAACTAAACATTAACTTCAGCACACTCAAGTGCGTGGCAACGTAAGTCTTGGGTAATTTATATTTACTCCCGGGACATTCCCGTCGAATAAAGTAGATCGTTTCTCAATATCAGAACTCCGGGATACGCCTGATTAAGACCAGATGTAAGGACGGGGCGGGTGGATGGTGGGGAAATTAGGTAGAAAAATTTAGAAGTACAAAAACGCAGACATTAAAGTTACCTATAATTTGATCTACATGAATATAATTGGGGAACGAGACAGCTTTTAATTATCATTAATAATTTTATAACTATATCACGGTTATATTTTAAAGGCAGGTATGATTTTTATTACGTAATAAACCTGTGAACTGCGTATTCAGTTTATTCCCTTATGGCCGCCGCGTCGGTTAGGTGTGACCATTAGCAAATTGGATTTTCCCAACCCCCATTCAATTAAAACCCTAATTATATACTTACCGTATTGCTCAGGAAGTTCTCTAATAGGTTAAACAAATAAAGTGTAGGTACACGAAATACAAACTTCCACAAAACCATATTTGAAATATATTTCCTAATCGAATTTCAAAAACTTTTAAAAAATTAAGGATTTTAAAAATCTAGCAGAAGGGGATTCAAACCCGCACTCCACGGATTGCTAGCCGCGCACGCTACCAACTCTAGCATGGCGTTTCTCAACCTGGGAGGGGAAATTGAACCCTTCTCTTCTTTTTACTTTACTTCAAACTACCAAGTACCTTATCGCTGTTTGTATTGTGAAATTCACATTTCCATTATGAAGATTCTGCAGAATGTTTCAGTTAAGTCATTATTTAAAAGTAGTGTGGGTGTGTGTGTCTGATTATTACTTTTCAATGAATTCTCGAAGAAACAAAAGATGGCTTAAATTCTACCCACCGGTCATAAAAATAAAACACAGGCCCACGTGTCCTGTCGGGATTTCTATTTGGGACAAGATGCGAAACATGTGTTGTGACTTGCAGTCAGGTCAGGTACTGAGAATTGCCGAATGAACGACAGGGAACCAGAAGCCAAAGTGCAGACGACCCTAATGAAACGTCTTTTTGTCGATATTAAAATTTGCGGAGACAATTCGGCGACGGATATTAATTTTAGCTCAATGTGCTTGATGATCAGTTCTAGACTATCAACTCGAATTGACACGTTTTTCTTTTTCACCAGTAGTTCTTAGCCAATATTCACCGGTATGCTTATCTAGCAAGCTCTGCAGCCATTTTGTACCCGTTTTTGGTCGCTTATATTAATAATATTAAATGTAATTATATTTATATGTACCTATACCAGGTATGTTTCGAAAATCAAGCATTATAACTTGCTGTATGTGAGCGAGGTGTGATGAATACGATTGATATGTTGTTTTCACGAGTAATAGTTATCAGCCAATCGCGTAATCCATCTTTGATTTTCTTAAATCCTCATGCAATTGCGGGATTTGAGTCTTTGTCCATCGGTGCCGTAATGCTTGCGCTTTAACTCGGAATAAAAGGCGACGTATGTGGTCATTTAGGGTTTATAATTTCCTCGTAATCCCTATTAATAATAATAGTAATACATATTTTAATTATAAAGTTATGTGTTACATGTCAGTTAAGTTATGCAAGCTATCTCGATATAAAAGAAATTAATAAGTAATACTTACTGCTATTGCTAAAAAATATACTATTAATATCGCTGTGTTTGTTGGAGTCATCATAATATGTATATACAATTGATTGATTTCGTTGGTAATTCGAAATCATTCATTTTGTTGATTTTCCGGAGATGAATTGTCGACGTTAAATTGAAATGCAGTGCATCCGGTGCAGTTTAGTTTCGTCGAAGTGTCTACAATGTTGTATAACTTGACTAAAATAAGCGAACGAATCGAGGTCCCCTCCGGTAAAGTTCTTTTAATGATGGCGATCGTGAAAGATTTCTGACTTTTTATTTCGTATAAGTGAATTTACGATATTATGTCATATCGTCGGCTGTCAGCTATTTTTGGGATCTACCTATGCAAATTTCACAAACGAGCACATCATTCTATAGACAAACTAGATCTCAATTTTTCAAAATAGCCCTTATTCTATTATCAGAATGTATACAACTTAATACACGTTCTATCAAAAGGATATAAGCTGAAAATGCCGAATTAGTGCCTAAATTTAACTTTTGAATTTCAAAAAAGTATTGGCGACCAGGAAAAAAAGCTTCCACTTAATCAATTATCTTGCTTTTTTTAAAATTAAATTAATATCATATTGAGTAAATAAAATACCAGTTTTAGTCTACATGCACTTCAAGAATGTGCTTCTATAATATTTAAACGTTTTTTGTGTCTCCTGGAAAGTTTGTTCAATGTGGGTTACGTCCTATTTCCTTTCCACAGTTGATATTTGTATATATATGGCTTCTCCGACAGCTTAGCGTACGCGCCTCGCATCCGGATAACGCGAGTACGATTCCCACATCTGCCGGATTAAAAAAATGTGGAACTAAATACCCATTGAATTGACCACCAATTCGTGAGAAAGACATGTTTTCACGTTGGGGACATATACTTTCCGTTCTCCATACTCGATTTTATTTGTTGTTGTAAATAATATGGAATTGTGCCACACTGTTACGACATTGTGGACAAAATGTATCATTTTAATCGGCGTCATAAATAGTTACCTATTAAATTATTGTAATATATTCGTTATGCGATAAATTAACCTTTTTATAACATAAGTCGTTTAATTCAAAATATTAACGAGCAGCAACGCCATTTATAACCATACTATAAACCGCGCACTTCCGTATCACTTTCTTAGTTAATATAATATTACTGTACGCATATTTACTTTGTAATTAAACGTCGAAAACATAGCTGAGATACCAACATGACAAATTATGTGATTAATATATAAATGTTTATCTATGACTATTTTCAAAGTTAAACAATAATAATCAGAGCGATTTGACGCGTTATCGCGAGAGGCTAAATTTCTGAGTGATCTTTGAAATAATGCCATGGAATTAGGTTATAATAGTAACAAATAACGCGTTGGCGATGTAAGTGGGCGAACGCGAGTCTTTATTGCACCGTCGTAACTAGATTAAGAAGCTTTTTTATTGTATATTTTATGTATAATCGAGCTTTATTTCTCTTATATATTTCCTAGGTAGTTAATTTCAATTAATATTGAAGTTTCCAATTTCCAATGCGCGTTGAAACTGAGAATTAAGCTATTTTCGTTTAAATTAATCTGCATGTGTCTAACGCAAGAAATTATGAACATCAGCAGTTTTTTATGATACTCATACACACAGTCCACCTGAATTCCAATGGCTGTCAGTCCAAGACGATGATTAGGATTATAGCATAGTTGTGTATATAGTCAGTCTGGTTGATGTTACATTTCACGCTTGCCTTGTTTACTGCCTACTGCCTGTATCATTATCAGTCTCGGCGGACTGTAGGTGTATGGGCTCCATAAGTCGCATTGTTTTTAGCATGTCCTTCGTGGCTATGATAATCGAAATTGTCCAAGATATTAATATGTTAATTCTGTAGCCGAATGGTTGACGCGTGAGCTTGGGAAGCGGCGATTGCTGGCTTAAAATAAATCTGCTCTGAGCTTATTTAATATTTAATTTAATTAATTCTCGTGAAAAAATCAGTCCTGACATGTCTTCACATTAGGGATATCCGCATATTCTACTTCTTCGGAGCAGACATTTTATCATTTTTAGATTCATATGAAGTCCACATTCGGAGTTCACATGGAAATCGATATATGCCAACTGAGTGAGAATAATGTTGATTTAGATAGACCTAATGCTTCAATAAATCTTCAGCTAGCGACCACCAATTTAATGTCCCGATACCTACTATTTTACCAGAGTACCTAAACTTGTATTAAATTTATTTTATTTCAAACAGCATTTGCTTTCTGCGTGAAACAGATGAAGAAAAATTTCTTCTAGTTGTGCCAGTTAGTATCTTGATTCTGGATTTGAACCCGCAATACAATTCAGAAACATTCGCGAAACTACGATTTGCCAACTTCTTATATCTATCACTCACAATAACCCAATAAATACCTCATATACTACACAGCGAAAAAATGGAAGAGATAAAGAGAACTCTTAATGAAATTTTTTCAATGTCAACATTCAAACATATCAGTTAATTTAATAGTAGCATTAGAAATATATAAGATAATGAGGTTTTTTCATCTTCTGTGTAATTCGTGTCGTGTGGTATTCGAGATATTGCTTTTTCGTGAACGTTATTGGACGTATAATGGTCATTTATCTGTAATTATAAAAAGTTGTCGTTAGTTAAATATTGATTCACCGTTGTTATTTGTAGAATAGCAGCTTCAACTGGCCTCTCCTTTTTCGGTCCGCGGTTAAACCACTGTCATACTATGGACAGACGGCACGGCCTTGCGTAACACACTTTATCTGCTTACTGTGATTGGATCACTTCACTCATTTTTAGTTGCAAACTTTCGCGAATTGAGTGGCTGAGAAAACGGATTTGGCTTCGATTTTAACTTCTTAGTACTGAAACCTTACTAAAAGTCAGATGATCATTAATATAATATTTTCAGGCGGAACATAACATACTTCATTTAAACGATTAAAACAGTTTTTTTTTGTCTTCATCTATTTGGCGTCTGATGGTTCAACGAACAAGATCATGTCTACATTAGGGTTCAATCTGAATATTATATTTTTTTGCATGAAATTTATCATCAATCGCTAACTTCAAAGTGTATTTATAAATATAATATATGTACTACAGCAGATTAGTTGGAAAAAACATCATTTAATTGTGTAAATTACAATTGTGTCCCCGGTAGTGTAGAGGTTAGCGTGTTCGTCTTATCAATGCGGATTCGATTCCCACATCTGTCGGATTAAAAAAAAAATCCAAATTGCAGGACCATTGAATTGAGCAACTGTCTGACAAACAATTCTCGTGATATATAATCTGTCAAGACCTATTCACATTGAGAGATCCATATACTCCACTTTCGGAGTGGATATCTTCATACTGTGTAGATCTATATGCTCCACTTTAGGAACGAATATGGTATATACAAAATGAAAAATAAATAATAACAGATGAAACGTTTGTTGAATGAAAACGAAACACACATACAATAACTATTATAGTTTAGGTCACGCTTTGATAAACAATGGAATAATTATACTATAATAAATGATTTTTCAAACACATTTTCTAGTCACCAGCTGTGTCACAAACTTATTATTTTAACACATAGCTTACGGGGTATGTTTTTAAAAAAATGTGACACACATGTATGAAATTGGAACGC
>JAGVSQ010001617.1:0-28220 GCA_022683975.1 Rhyacophila evoluta | reverse complement strand
TGTTCGCTCACCGCCCACATATAATGTAGCCTGAAGATGCCGAAAGGCGAAACCAAAATCATAAAATCATCCGAAACGGCCCTAAGCCGGCCCGGCCCGCCCTTTCATAAAAAAAATATTGAGCCTGAGAAATACATATATTCACACAACAAGCAAATTTAACATTAGAAGAAGAAGTATTTTATTCTTAGAGTGTTAACCTAAATGTGAACCAATTAGCTTACAAAAAGTTATGGGCACTGACAAAAAAGATAAACGGATAAACTAGGGAATTGACAGACGACGCGTTTTTCGTAATAAATTACCAGATAAATATATTTTTTTAATAAGAGTAGTGATTCGTGTTATATGTTTGTAAAAATCAATTATTAATTATTTTTTGCTACATATTTTTTTCATGTAGAATAAAAATAAAAAAGTTTAGCCTTGTATTATTTCAGTATTTAATTTAAAATGATAAAAAAGCACGTGCGATAATCTTACAAAATTTTGAAAATTCTGGATTTTCTCTAGATTTCTCAAGAATATTAAATAAATAAAATTCTCCAATTCTCGAGATTCACAAAATTGCTAAAAAGAGATTTTTAATCTCGAGAATTAAAAACAATCGACAATTCACAATCACTATGCACATAGTCGTGCGTTATCATTCAGCATGAAATTCAGTAATTTTAGGTAAAAAATGTATATTATATAAAAATATGTAGTGTAAAATCCATTTTGAAAATTATTGATAATTTGTACATCGATCCGTCCTCACCGGCTTGAGGACGAAACAAAAATTGTGCGGCATCATGTCTGTAAAGTAAAGTATCATACTCGTAAGTAAAGAGTGATCGACAAATTTAGATAATCTGCTGCATGATAACAGATACTCACGGCGGGACGGTGAACACATGGAAGTGGGACTTTGGTTATAACCGGGAGATAAAGAAACGGTCCAATTACAAATATACCACTCTTCACTACGAGACGAAAGGACTGATTCGACCTGTCGAACATACCACCTTACCAAAGTAGAGTTTCCGTAAGTATGATACTGTTCTATTTGTGAAGGCATATTATGCATAATATATAATAATATGTAGTACGGTATATTACAACTCTTAGCAACCTCACATGTGTCATATCGAGTTAAAGTGATTATTGATTGATAAAAAAAAAAAAACATATTTAATATAAAGATGAAACAATATCATGTAATAAAGTCTTTATTAAAATATCAGCATATAACAAACATGATTACACAAAAAATGTGTGTGTGTGTGTGTGTATCAACTCTCAAAATAATACAATCTGCCAAAATATAAATGTTTTATGTATAAAAAGAGTAATACTTAAATAACTATGAAAAAGTTAAAATTTAGTCAAATACATTCGGGAATATAATCTTGGCCAGGCAGTTACATTATGAAATGATTCACTCCTCACTATTTTTTTCTTCCATTAGAAATGCCCAACCCGGCTCCGTAATTATATAACACTATAATGCTGGATTTTTACCAAATAACTTCTCCTAAAACTGCTCCTCACACGTGTCTTACAAATTAATATATAAGCAAAAATGGTAGAATAAGAACGTTTATCTGGCGAAGACTACTTAACCTTACTTACTATTTAAATGAAATACAAGTCGTTTTATACTAAACAGAATTCCTGGGTTATTATAGAGTCATTCATTAACACTTTGAAAACTATACGAGATCAGTGTAAAAGAGTAAATATTTCTAAAAATATAGATTTGGAGTTTTTTTAAATTCCTTTTTATAAGTCTAGATATTCGAATGATTTAAGTGTCATTAGACATCTGTTGCAAAACACTATTCTTCCGAGTACACGCTGACTCAATTTATTATTCGATATTGTAACTAATCTAAAAAAACTAAATCAGCCCTTCCTCGATAAACATAACTTTTAGTTATGCCAATAAAATTAATATAAATATATCCCTTTTGCAGTGAGAATTCAAAAGTTGAAAACTGTAGAGCCTATAAATAACACGATAAGTCGCCTATAACCAGCAGTAAAAATACATAGAAACTTTAAAAACTAATTAAAAAAAACTGATACTATAGAAAACTCAAGAATAATATGAAATATATGTGAATCGATGTTTATTTCATATGATTCGAACACTTCGCGTTCTTTTTCCTCGACTGAGTACTTCAGATGTTGGAAGTGATTCTCGCGTGCGATTATTTTGATTATTTAATATTTCCGCTATTTGGTGATGTGCTATAATTTCATGACGATGATAAGGATCAGCGAAATCTTTCGCAGGATACGTTCGACGAGACGATCGTTTCTGATTTCGTTTGCAGATGAATTCCCCGCAGTCACCGGCTTTTGCCGCTTTGAAGAGCTTCTTGAGGCCGGATTTTTCAGCTACGTGCTCGGGAGTACTGAAAAAAATTGAAATGAAAGCGATAAGAGACTTAATGAGAATTCGTCGAACGCTTGCATCGATTCTTTCTTATTCAGGTCTGGGAATCGATCTTCAGTTTATGAGCGTGTGTTTTTGCACATATTTTGGCCGCACGTATGCGAGAGAGAGAGAATGATCTGAATGTATTAGACGAACTAATTGATTCTGCTGAATCAATATATGCAGTTTTAAAAACATTTTTGTTGTAAAAACAAAATAAGATAGACGACCTCGTATTCTTAACTGCGAACGGCTGAGCGAGCGTGATCGATGAACCGTAGAATACGGTTCTTTCTATATTATAATAGCCATCGGTGCATATTTTTCAGTACTTCAACAAGGATTTCAGTCGTTAACGTAATAGAAAACTCTACGAGATATTGCACTGGCCTTAACATATTCAGTAATTACATACAATGTGCGTAGGAACCCTGCACAGCCCCGAGAAAAACGTGCACGCCACTTCATCGAGTGCATCTACAATATAGATGTTTTAGGGCTGAGCAAAGTACGCTGAAAAGGTGCCGGATGAAATAAAGCTGAGGATTTTTCAATTATTTACTCGAATCAGGAATAATTTCACGCCTAGGGAGTGGAATACATTGATGTCAAAAGAAGAACACCGTAGCCTAGTAAAGTAGAAACCTTTATCAAAAGGTTAGTTTCTGGCACATTTAAGACGATGTACAAATAGCTTTGTCACAGTATTTAAGTGCGATTTCCCCACTGATGAAGCTGATTTGCAAACCAATACCTTCTTAAACTATCTTCCTTAGAGAAAAGCTTAGAGAATGGAACTGCTTAATTCACGAGTTGGAAATACCTCAAGAGAGTCTTAACCAGACCTTCCTTTTCTTCAGCCTGCTTGATTTTAGAGACCCGAAAAGTTGCTAAATACTATTTACAGAATGTCTTAAACGAAGCTGCGGGATGCTAGCATGACCGGCGAGGACCAAAAAGTACCGACTGGCGACAGGGATTTTTGGATATGATACGCGGTATCCAAATGCTCCATTTAAGAATCCGATATGGACAGAGAACATATTATCTCTATTAGTCGCAAAATTCTCTTTAGTGTAGTCCTCGTTGTTACGAAAAGTAATGACGCCACCCGGTATCTATTTTTGTCTGGTATGATACACGTTAACCACCAAATACATCAGAATTGAATAGCCGACTTATCACAGAGAGAAGATTGTGAAATAAATCTCGTAGAATAAAAATTGTACTCGCATTCAGAAACAGCGTAACTTGCCTGTTTAACTTTTGCTTTTCTTTAAAGAATCGATTCGGTTCGGCGTTTTCGCAGCGAGAAGTCATAAACTGATGCCGTAGAAATTATTCTCTTGCACCGAATTTTATACTCTCTGTATACGAAAGAGAAATTTATCGGCTCTTCACGAACCAGTCAGCTACTGCCAATCTTTTTTAAACCATTCAAGTAGCTAGTGAAATAATTATTAATTGTCTCAATCATTCTGTAACCTAAAAGATTTACCACCTAAAATTATCTAGATTTATTTATCAAAACATTTGCAGATTACTGTCGTATATCTTTTCATGTCATTTCCAGTCAGTGTGCGTAAATATAATGTGCAGGTTGATCGAGATCTATCCTTAATTTAATCTTCTGAGCTAAGATATTTTTCGAATCACAAAAAAAAAAATACAAAATTTTACAAGGATTCTGAATTGTATATATAAAATACGATTGCCGATAATGGCAAAATCGCATGCTAAATTAGGGGGCAAAGCTTCACCTAAAACGAATCACAGAATCTGGACATAAGCGCATAATGCCGACGAAGCTTTAATATTGAAAGTAGTTATATTTGAAATACTCGCATTGACCCGGATGCTCAAGAAGGCCAGGTCCCGCATAAAGTTGTGGCACCGTAAAAAACAGGAATAGTTAATTAATTATCATCCTGACTCGAATGAGTCTTACCGCAGCAAATGCTAAGCGATAAATAAAATTCGCGATGATAAATTTTCCATATGATCCAAATCACGAAAAGTTAGTGCAATGGTCATAATTAATGTTGTTATACTTTCTTGCATATTTGATTCCATTGCACGTGTTGATGAAGCCTGCCTGATATCTTTGCACAAAGAGTGGGTGCGCAATGTATTTCATCTATCACTAACGAGATCTCATTAGGTTGAGGATATTTTACATGAAAGAATTCACTGCTAACGGTCTCATCGAGTGAACATGTAACGGAAAATGTACGATTCTGAATAATAAATTGTTGATGTAACTATTATATGCCGGTGACCCACACAAAAAGTAAAAGTTGACGCTGTATCGCTTTACTTGCTGCGAGTAGAAGGGCTTAACTGATGACGTGTCTTCAGCAGCGTTTCTATTTCAAACTATGCACCGCTAATATCATAATATAATTATTATATTATATTAAACGAACAAAAGGGTATCTCATATTATGTTGGGTATTTTTGTGATTTTATTTTTTAATTATAATCTTTATTGCGATGAAGTCCCAGTTTACGACTAAACTAAAATGATTATTAATTTGCAATATGAAAGACTACCGTTACATGCATTGAATTTATCCGAGATGGTCTTCTAGGTGTTTGTTTACGCGTGAATTAAGCCAGTTCCGACTCTCGAATTATTAAGGTTTTTCATTTTATTTCTACCTTAAATCTTAAACCTATTTTGTAGAGATATGATACAATAGTAATAGTGCTACATTACATACAATGGTTTTGTATGACAATATATACAATATAATAAATTGTAGCCGTGCCTGTGGACGTGCAGTCGCCATAATTCCAATGTAGTCTGATCAAAAAACACACAATTACGATCGATATTCGATTGAGACGTCATTATAATTGGTAGACGTTCCATTAAAAAATCAATAAACTAGGAGATATTATGCTTTAATTCGACTCGGAGAACGTTCGCCGGCTGAAATGCGCCCACACGCCGCGAACAGCAAACTGCTCGACGAGGCATACGAACCAGATCACGTCAAGGCTCCGTCGCTTAATTCAAACTATGTGTTTATATAAATTCAACGATATCAATGAACGTCGGTACCTTTTTAGTTCGGTTCGAATTATATTTACGGACTCGTAATACCGAGAACGGATGCAAAAAAAATATGTTTCACGTGACCGTTTCGAATTCTATAAGATTTATTCCAGTGTTGAAATAATTATTTTTATCCAGTATTTATTCTCCTTCTCTTTTGGACGAATCGAAATAAAACGACGATTCTGTATAATTTTCTACATATTTTAGGTGGAGCAGCCGTATCATGTCTAGATATACGAAAATTGCCAAGTCGAAAGAAAACAGAAAGAAAATACACCCCGCCTGGCCTCTGAACCGTTTTGCAATACTGTTATGTATGAGGACGGACTCAGTATTTTCATGTAGATGTTTGACGTAGCGATGATCTTATGAAACTAAAATTTCATCAAAAAGAAGGACACTGCTGATTGCTGAAAGCCTTCTGTTTAAACCCGCCTCCTCGATGCATGCGACAACCTCCAACGACAGACAGTGAAGTGCACATAACTCAAAAAAATATGTGTATATATTATATCTGTGTTATCGAGTCTTCTTAAGATTATTTTAACAATTTTTTATTAAATGCGTGTATAATTTTGACAAATAAAAATGTGTATAAAAAGTATTGTTGTCTTATCGATCGAGCTTACGTTTAACGTCGTTTTACAGCGGCTGCAGTTCTAATATTATAGTTCGACGGGTTACTTAGTCTTGTGAATAAGTATGCTGTTATTACATCAAATTGCAGTTGAGACATCATTGACGCTTTTGAGAAAAGATGACAATTGAAACATTTTAAATGGTTCCGTTATATTCATAAGTTATTAATCTTGTAATTCAAATGTATTTTACAATGTTTTTTTGTCTACTTCTGCTGCTAGTCATCGTAGAATGTGTTCGTATTCGTATTCCACCTGTCGCGATTAGTTTCTTAAAAAACTTGTGATACGATATTCGTTCGGCGGGACCCGAGCTGTAATGGTTTATAATTTCTGTTAAATACAATAAATTGTCTCGCTTGAGACGTTCGTTTAAACGAGGAGTCGTTGCGCTTATGATTTCAGTTCAATGCCAAAGAAAGTTGACTCGGAAATGATAATTTTATTTTTATTGAGGTTGGTAGCCTGCGCTCGGCGCTCATCGCCAGATAATTTTCGCATCGCAAACCCTGAGATGGCTCGACACGCTCATGCAAACAAAGAGTCTTAAGACAATATTGTACAAGCATTTTGCTAATATATCGATAGTATGCATATTCTAAGGGCAAACTGGTAATAATTACCTGCGCCTGCGCGCTATGATCTCAAACATGCATAATCAAAATTCAATTAATTTGTTGGATGCTTGTACAAGCAATATGCTTGCACAACATGTTCTTCACACGCTCAAGTATGCATGCAATATTGTGCATGTAAACTTTTGGTCTCCCCAGTTGCCGTAGTTCGTAGCGTACGCGTTTCGCAATCCGGGAAATGCAAGTATGATTCTCCATCTGTCGGATTTTAAAAATCTAAAAATGCAGAACTGGATACCCATCGGGTTGAACAATTGTCTGACAAACGATTCCCGTGAAAAATAATCTGTCAAGACATCTTCACATTGCAAATATCCATATACTCCACTTGCAGTGGATATCTTCACACTGTGTAGATCCATATGCTCTACTTTGGGAGCGAACATGAAACAGAGAGAAACTTGTACAAACTTGCATGAACGCGTGGAGCCACCTTTCGAATAACACACTCGTCATATTAGCTAAAACCGTTCTCTGCAATCTGTAAATATGTGGATATGTTTATTTCAATTGAAATAATTAAACAAGTATTTACATAGATTATACAATTTCACTTTATATCGCGTACGTTAATAGATTGACACAGTCACATTGAATGAAATGGAAGTCAGCTAATGAAACGCCATTACTCTGCGTTCAATATAAGCTGCCTGATTCGTATTCTTCGTTTTGTTTTGAAAGGATCAGCTGACTGACGACCACGTCAAATATTGTACAATATGCGAAAAGAGATCTTCATATATGTTTTATTGGGAATTAGTAGGGCTAACACAATACATTTTTGGCGGTTATTGTATTTGAAAAGATTGTTCAATATTAAACTGTGAATGAGATTGAATTAAACCTTAATTTACCATAAATTCAATTGAACATATTTTCTTTGTCGTAATAATTAAAAATATATTTCTCTTACTCTTGAGCAATCTTCCAGTAGACGTTTTCAATAGTAGACGGGTCTGAATTCTTTCCTTTCCTAATAACCTCGCAGAACTGCCAGTCGTCGCATGAGGCATCTCCTCGGTTGACTTTCAAATCTGTCGATTTGATGAGCTCCAAGAGAGGTGTCGTCAATTTTAGAGGATTTTCTTCCGGGTCGCTTAAAGATCTCTGGCGTATCGGGTAGTTTTTGTCACTGAAACAAGGATTCATCATATTAAAAAATAAAATTTGATATTCTTGGGGAAATAACCATCTATGTACCGAAATTAAGCGCATGTTCTTTTGCTTTACATTTAGAGGTGACCAAATTAATAGTGAATATAATTTACGCACTTTCGTGTCAACTATTTTAATTTATCTATTGAGTTATCGCAGTGTTCGTCTCACTAGTGTAATGATAAATAATACGTATGCACTAATGAATTCAATAATGGCATATTTTGTGATATTTGGTCTCGTACTCTTCCAAATGAATAGATTATGATATGAATTATTGTAAAGTAATGCGTTTACTTATGTTATATCTATTATATAATAACTGTGCACTACGCGTTGTCTAAACTCCAAGAACCAATACTAAAATGAGACACGATTTACATTCAATTAAAGAATGATTATAACATTTAATAGAAATTTTCCGGATAATGCAAAATTTTAATGAAAACTATTTGGAAGGTCGATATATTTCCTTTCTGAAATGTAAATTTAAATATATTGTAGTGAATGAATGAGAGAGAATGAATCTGACGCGAGTTTCGTTGGCTCTTTTGAAATTGCACCGCAAATTTTTGTACGCGACCTTCATTTGCAACATGCATCACGACGCAAAATTTTCTCTTAATAACGAAGGCTAGTATTTAAAATGAACTTATAAACTTCAATATTTTATAGCAACTAATTATACAAATAATAAACGATCTTGCGCTCGGCATTACGAAAATTCATCAGTAATATTCATACATTTAAAATAGCATACTATTAATTGAATATTAATAAAAATATTTATTGCGGTCCAAAAAGTGAAGGCAAATTTATACAAATTTGTAGTATTTTGCTCGTCGTATTAATATAGAGAATGTTATTTCTACCGATATGAATAATAAACCAGAAAATAGGCGAGCGAATAGCGGTTTTCCGCTCCCGAATAAGCTCATTGGTCCAGTAGTTAAAAAAGGTTTCGTAATAGTTGCATGTAGATTATTTTAGATTTCTTCGAAATTGATCGTATCCCCGTTTATGTATATATATATATAGTATAAATATGTTCAAATGTAAACCGTAATGTCTCGTTTTATGTTTTTTTGGAAATATGAATAAAATAGAACAAATAAAAATATTTATAAATTCTACATATATTTCTTAATAATTCATTCCGAATAGAGTGGAGAGAATTTCCTTCGTCGCTGTCTGTTGTAAGTTAGCGCACTGAAAATAACAAATATGAGTTAATCAATCATACCAGTCTAGCGGTAGATAAGTGAGCCGATAGTGTCTTTAATTTTCGTCTACTGAAAATATTTATTAGAAATAATCGATCACGTTTCGCAGCAAAACTAACAAGCACGTATGCGCGAATAAAACATTTTTTTTCTTTTACCGAAGACGCCGACAGGAAATCGCAATCATTTTTTTATCGTGTCAATAGGTTTTTGCTAGTAAATACAAAAAAAAACCTAGTAGTTCACCAAATTCCAAGCGGGCGGAATTAACAGGAGTTTTCTTTTCATGGGTGCTATAGCTTAAAACGCACGTTGCGTATCTTAAGTAGAATCCTTCTTTCCATTCAGCCTTCCTTTCTCATTAATTATTTATATATCTACGAGTGTCTGTGAATATCTGCACTAAGTCACCGAAATAGTGTTGATTCCGGGTTCAGTTTTCCTTGTAATTCATCATGATAATAATACATTACTATCGCAGGGTTCCAGTGCGAGTCAGCACAGAGTTGACGGCTGTAGCGATGTCTGCAGATGGGAAACCACAGCATTCATCGCCAAAAATTCATTGCTGACTAGTAGAAATCTGTCTAAAGAACAATTTACCTCTCGTTTTTTAGTATGGCGTAAAACAATAAGAATATATCCATTTTTTTAAATCTTAATTCCCTGTTGAATTTGAACTAATTCCCTGTTGAACTGGCCGAATTGAAATGTTTACTTGCATGAATATACTGAAAAATGAACTCTAGTGGATCATTTTTTGCGATACCTGTTTCGTATCAAGCAAGACTATTAGAAAATACAGATTTCATACAAATATCACTTAGTTTTGGCTCGGTTCGACTACTGATTGATTTTAAATTTTATTTAGTAATCGTAATTCATCGATCATTTTAAAGTTTAAGCCGTAAACATTTATCAACCTCCGGATGAATCGCGACTTGGTGAATGAAAATTGTACCTTTGTAAAAACTTGAATCGAAAAAATTAAATATCTGAAGTACCTACGTGTACATATTTTATAAGTGCAATGACATATTGTGTAGCAATCGGATTTTAGTTGTCATTTCTTAACTCTTTCTTTATCATAGTTCCCACGACATACTGAATGTACGTGCTATACATATCGCCCACCGATAACGTATAAGCGCCCGATGCAAATATGTTTCAATAATGGAGGAACGCGCTGCCGTCCTCCTCACTAAACTAAGACAACAAATTAATTTAATGTCAGACGAATGACAGTTATTAGTTGACATATTATATTTGTATCGTGTCGATGCGCGCTCATAATAGCTGTTTTCGATACGACGCTCTGATCAAATTCCTAGGTTTTTTTTTCGCGTTTTGGTTTTTCTTCAGCCGTGCGGTGTACCTATCTTAATTTATTTTCCAATATTGTTTGGCCGAGTCTCATCGATATTTTTTAGCGTAATATAAACGGCAATGAAAATTAAATAGATAATGCAAAGAGGTGAAAACCGCGACACCGTGATTATAAGTCGCCCGCACTCGATTTGTTTTATGTTAATTATTGTTAGCACCCACTGCAGTTATCGAAACTTATAGACTTTATGATCTCAATTAAAATTCCGTAAATAATTAATCATCGCGAGTGCTTTTTCGGTTTGGCGTTTCTCTTCAACCTCACGAACAGTTTTATTTTCTTCCGGCCTTTGACCGTCGGTCGCTTTCGATCCTTCAGACGCGAGCGCAGGTCCGTATTTAAATTTAAGCCGGCTGCCTTGCGATGCGACATTCTGTCGCTTAACACGATTTTGAATCTGCTCCGTTACTGCCTCATACATTGATTGGAATAGGTATTCTCTGCGCAGATAGATCGAATGAAGATGTGATAATTACTTCGCAAGTTTAGTCACTTCTTGACACTGTTGAGATACAAAATATTATGGACGTAATGTTGTTTTAAGATAAACCGAAATCCAGAGAAGCATGACGTGGGGTCCTTTATAGTTTTAAGATAGTTATGTGCTCCACGGCCCGAGTTTCCTTGTTGACCTACGTAAATGTTAATGTTAAACTAGTTATGGCAGACAGGTGGTCTTGAGCTTGATCTATTTGAATAAAAGCAAAAATTGGTAGGTAAAATGCCAAAATTGTTTCGCGGACTCTCTATAATGATTATACGGACCCAGTTTAAGAACCGCTGAGTTATGAGATTAAAATACGCAATGAACGAATTTATGTCTTACAATTTGGTCATGCTGCTAGCAATAAATAATTAGTAGTAACTGGATATGACTCTGCATTCTTGTGAATACCTTATTGTAAAAACCGACGCACACTCTCCGACTGAAACGAAAATTGAGAGCATTCGCTTATCTGCATTAAGTACCTACTTACTGTCCGTTGACTTTTCACAGTTACCATCTCACAGTCCGTGACTCGTTAGGCTGACCTGTGACTCGAAGATTCAAGAGTAATGAAATTTTCAGTGAATCATCGAGTAAAGCTTCGAGTGGTGTGAATTAGAGAGTAACATTTCCCGGATATATTTGGCTCCCGAAAAAAATGAAATTTCAAATCATATTCCTGGCAATATTGTTATGGAGAATATGAGAGCAACAAAAAACCCTAAATTTAAAAAATATTCAATAAGTGAGAAAACATTATAAACTGTCGTATGCGAGATACAGTTATTTTTTATGGTTTTTAGGGAATGACCTGCCAGTGTGAAGATTCGCGCAGTATGAGCATACGACGGATGATGACGAATGTAAAATGAGGATATTACTTTTATTCAGTGGTTATTAGAAACATAATACTTTTAAATATACCATGCATCGGTATGATAATATTCTGCGTATCGCAGATGTAAGGTCGAGGCGGGTGCATTTGCGCGGTGAGATAAATTATTGCTTTTGTTTAGATAACGAGGGTGGCCCAGAAAAAATTTCAAATCATAATATAGGTTGAATCTCATTATAAATAATACCGAAAGAAAAAAAACTAGTATAACGTATGTTTTGTGATGTCTTGAAAAACATTCAAACAATATGTAATGATATTTTTTCCACATTCAGTAAAACGAATTTTCAGTTTAACGGAACAAAAGAGGTAGTCTGACGTATCTCGTTATAACGGGATTGAACCTGTATGATTTCAAATTATATTATTTTCGCTGATTATACGATGGGAACAATCAATAAATAAAAATCGATAGTGACATTTTCGTGACCCAATTTTTTTTATGAAAATAAAATAAATAAAACCACACCCTTTAAAGACTTTGATTTTTACTGCATTTTGTATATTTTCTAGTTATTCGTATATATGGACATCGGTAAAAAGCAAGCGTACGTTAAAAATGCCATATGTACTTACAACCGTATTATTGTTTATTTTATCTTCACACTGTGCTTTCTATAAGATTTTATTTAGTTCTGCTTTCAAAGTTCCACACCTCTTATTATTATTATATTATTACTTCTAACGAACATTTGTTCGGAATATCAAAAATATACGTTATACTGGAAATTTTGTAACTTTGGTAACATTGTGATGAGACTTAACCTCTATTATGATTTGATTTTTTTTAGTTTACCTATAACGACCGTCTTGGAAAGCTGAGAAAAATTACTATCATCATATCGACTGTGGAAAGGAAAAAGGACGTAACCCACACATAACAAAACAAAACAAGCAGGCACGAAAATATGTATTTAATGATTTTGGGCTCATGTCACAACCTTAAAGTCCAAGAAGACTAAAACTGGTATTTTATTTCCCCAATCTCATATTAGCTTAATAAGCTATTTAAGAAATTTATGTGGTGGAACTCCTTTTTCCTGGTCGCTAATTCGGCAGGCCATGCTTTTTTAAAACTAAAAGGTTAAAGTTATTTACTAATATGCGATTTACAGATTACGTCCTTTTGAAAGAACGTGTATCAAGTTGTACACATTGTGAGTCTCGGAAAAAACCATTTTGGAAACACTGAGGGTTACGTCATTTTTCCTTTCTACGATCGATATTATGAGAAAAAGAAATGATTCCGACAATACTTATTTTAATCTCAAAATTATTTGTTTGTATATTTCTATAGACGAATAACATATACATATATACCGGCAAAATAAATTAAGACCTATAGTGTGAATACCATCGGACAAGTATTTAGCTCGGAGACTTCCACGCTGCATTACGACCATTTTACATACACATAACTTGGATATTGATTAGGTAAGATATTTATGAAATGAAATTAGTTGTTTGAATTTAAAAATAGCTTATAAAAACTTACGGTACATTACTGATGGTGACGACATTTGGGGTGAGAGCTGAGATGAGAATTCCAACGGGCAGAAATGCTGTTATCATATGAATAATACGTTTCCACGGTGAAATCCTGCAAATAATGATATGTGATGTAACAATAATCCTTCAAATGCTGATAATATAATGGAAAAAGAATCTTAACAACAATTATATTTCCTCGGCGTAGCGACGGAAAACTTTTTAACGGACTTGATCAACGTGCCGAAATAAGACAAAATTTAACGTCGAAAAAACTTTTCACCGTCCTAGTCCCTCGGTCTATAAAATAACAAACGAGTACCTAAATTTACTACTTAAAAAAATGACTCACATCTTCTTCGGTCTTTCCAAAACTGGAAGTGGTTTCTGCTCCCCGCTTCCGTATTTCTTGTCGTCGTCATTATTTATCCACGGAGAGGTCGGAAACTTCGGCTCTTGATAGAATCCACCCGCAGGTATGAGCGTAGGCGGCGTCTCTGCTGTTGTGAAGATATCTTGTTCGGGTTTCTTAAAGGAGGTAGACCAATTAGGTTTTCGTTGATCAAATGCGTATGGGTGAACTTTACCAAACTGTTGAAATTGCTGATATCCATTATTGTTCTGAATCTTGGCACCTTCTTCATTTGAATTAGGAGAAAACTTCACATCTACCGGTGTGATTTGAGTATTTTCAGCGCTTGTAAATTTATTGTACTTTTCTCCGGAGTTGCTGTTGTCTTCAAACGAATTTGGGGTCGTTTTATAATGAGGTTGCAAATTTCCGCTTTGTTTAAATTTCTCCGCAAGCTTCTGCTTCATTATTTCTTCCATAATCGGATAATTGTTTACCAAGTCGTTCAGTTCTGGATATTTTGTTTTTAAGTCTTCAAAATCATTTTCGAAAGACTGCAAACCGTTTTCAGCTCTTATCGGCAGTCTCGGTTCACCAAAATTACCATAGTTAATATTCACATCGTGCTTTACAGGTTTAGCAGGTATGTAAGTTGGCGAGACATAATTAATAACTTTAGGCTGATGATAAGCGTGCGGAACAAACCCCGAATTATCTTCGAAAGGTCCCAGCTCCTGGCTCGGTACAAATGTATTCAAACTATAACTGCCTCCATGATTTTCAATCTGCCTTTTACTGGAATTTATCGCTTTGGGGTCAGTTGTGGCAAGAGGAGAAATGGGCGAAGGTATTTGCCATTTTTGCTGATTAATATTTATTTGATTTTTGTCTTCTTTCTTTTCTATATCGACGCTCGTGTATCTATTAGTTCTTTCCGAATTCATGCGTTGATTTTCGCTGACTTGCACGTTTTTTAAAGCCATCGCGTTTTGTGATTGTAGCTTCAGGTTATCAGCCACATACATTTGAGCTTTCACATGCTGTTCATTAGACCTTTGTTCGTTTGACTTTTGCTCACTGTCTGTCGGTTTTTGCGTCGCTTGGGCGCTTAGGTACAGCGTTGTGATTTCTGTAGCACCTGCTGCCGTGGGGACCGACATTTTTTTAGCGGTATCTATTGTAAAAGGCGGTTTTTCATCGTCTGTTATGTTTTCGTAAACTTTTACGGATAATATATCGTTTACAAACCATAGCAATGATATGATTCCGCATATATAAACTCTAGTGGCATTCTGGAATTAGAAAAACAAATACCTGAACAATATATTCACGTAAAACCTCAATAAATAAATCTGTCCCCGATCAAGTGCTAGAGTACAAAGTCATTTGTAAAGATAATCCTTTATAAACAACTGTTCAAGCCGCGCCATGCGCGATTAGCTCTGCGGAAAAATAGCAGCTTGCATTTCTTTCTAATAATATGTATGGTAAGAATGTTAATAGTTCACAGGCTGAGTTGTTAGATCATTTGCAACGTTAGTAAAGCAACCGACATGTCATTGAATCTGTATCAACATGTAATATATCTAAATATTTACTAAACAGGAAGAGCTACTCGAGCGTTACTCGAAATCAGACTGTTCTACTCGGTTAGTACAAATACATGCATATGTCATTAAAAAATGCGGTCTTTCTCATCACCGACTGCACGAATTCGGCTTGAAACGTCTCAAATTCGTGGTAATGCTCGCAAAAATAGAATTATGTGCAACGGAAATCTCACGCAAATAAATATTTATGTAAAGTAAAACTGTTATTTAAAGAAAGCCTGTTGAAAACGAAACTATTTTTACGAGTGACATCAACATGCAACGAAAAAACTGCGGCAGTGCAGAGAGCCGTAGGTATGTGGTTTTTGTTTTCACTCGCAAAGAAGTACTTTTTAATGTTTTTTGTTTTGTGTGCAGATAGATTCAACGGCTGGAAAAAAACGTTGACATTATTTTCACTTTTGTGTAATATAAAAAAGGTATTTGTAAATATACTAATTGACGCGGAAAGTAAACCGATCTCGATTGAGCGTCGAGCCTGAACACATTCATATTATTTTGCACGAACGGGTGATCGATTGAGTTATATCGAACATCTTAACTCATTCCTGATTCGTTTGGCAATTAAAAAGATTGACGCTTATATCAATATTAATGAGAGTGACGACATTCTTCGATGACAAAACAGTTGCGCACGGTACTATATATTGGGAACACGCCGAAAAGAGATTTAACATTGTTATATTATATTATACTATTACATACCATTTTATAAGAACACTATTAAACCCTAAAAGTAGTCACAACGTCCACTTTGAATTGATATACTATATTTCCACTTTTGGAATATGTCTCGTATGTTTTCCAGATACAAATGATTTTTCCAGTTGTTTTCCGGCCGTATATATAGATTTCGTAACGTGTCTTCGCAAACATGACAATGCCTTTTGTCAAAATTAAACAATGAATGATGAAAATTATAAAATAATAGCCTCACGAGGAAGACGAAGCGAAAGTGAAATGCGCCGCTCGGTACACTTCACTTACGAAATGTAATAAAACCTAACAAATGTCTTTAATGATCGTATTTGTCATGTATCTAAAGCAGCACGGTTCTGCAAATTTTAATGAGAAACATGGTTATAGAAATCATATGCAAATTTAAATGCCTAACAGAAAAAATAAAAATATTATATACGCATACTAGTGAAGGATAAAATATGAGAACCTATTAGAAATTAGTTGCTCGAGAAAAAATATAATATCTTGCAGGGGGTACAAAAAAACGTTTGCTGGTTTTCCGTGCCGCCGCTTTTGTCAAGAATATATTTTTATGAAACACTTGACAGATAAAAGGAGGCACATGAATTTCTATAATAATTTCAAATTCGTTTTGTATTGGTGTAAGACTCAATGCAAAAAGGGAAGCATCATCAATTTACGATCATGCCTGCGCCGATGCTAACTATCGCTTGACAAACTAACGATGGACAGAGCACTTTCAGATACTTCGGGGTAGCACATACTGTGAGGTGGCACTTTGCGGAAATTAGCCCGGTATCCGGATATGAGAAGTCGGAGCAACCTTCTACTTCACGCTGAGTGTTAAAGACTGTCGACTGCGAAAGGTTAAAACCAAATGCCACCCAGTCGATGTATGCATTCTATCAGTTCTGCAGTACGGTTGCGAATCATGTCACTTAACAAAAGCCCGAAGGAACTGTATACTAAGCTTTGGAAACTGATGCTTGTAGCGGATTCTGGGGTACCTTGGTATGATTTCGATTGTAATGATGTTATTAGTATACGGAGCAGGCAGTCATCCATCATTACATGAACGAAGTTGCAATGTTGAACCTGACTTGGCCGAGCGTTACGGGCGCCTCAATAGAATCACAACCTGATTTGCTATCTACAGGCATCTAGGCAGCGAAGAGCGTTAAATAGCATCTATAGGTGCATTTGATCATGATCTGTGAGGTCGCAAAAATACAGGCTGGCGATAGAAATTCTCGGAAGTGTCATGCAGTGTCGACATACTTCACTTATGGATTTTGAAGAAGAAAAAAGATATCCTTGCTTTACTGCAACTGCTTTTGGAGTCGTTTTTCTTCATTAAAAGCATGGTCTTTCAATATTTCTTCGATATCTTGAATAATTATGTCATCAAATCGTCCTCTACCAATACGACAATAATTTTTAATTGCCTTTTCATATTAATAAAAAAAATCAAATGTAAATATCTAGCAATGATATTTGATAATGACGGCCCTGCGGTTCATTGGTTTCTCGTAAATAATAAAATTAATTGTATGTTTTGTTTACTAACAATTTTAGTATGCTTATGAATTTGCGTTGTATTTGGCAAAAATGTTTGAACGCGTTCGAATGTCGGTTTTCCGATGAAATATTTGACGCGAGCGTGCGCTGCGCACCGGCGATAAGTTCCGTTCTCCGACTCACAAAATGTGGTGATTTATCATTTCCCCTGTGCATAAATATCATCTAAACCGTGTGTGCAGTCCGACCGAAACGACTTCCTCTTTGATGTGCCCCGAAATGAAGCGCATATTTGCTCGGCACACCCCAAAAACACAATGAGCCAATAACTCAAACCTGCGAAAGTTTAGCGTCGAGAAATTTCTTTTTTATTTATTTACGGCTACGACTCTGTGATATGCAACTATTCAATACTTTTCGCTATCGTGATTGAGTTATATTTTTCGTTTTAATTAAAGACGTGCGGTCGCCGGGGACATATTTTGCGTCGTTCTAAAAACGCATCTTTAGCGAGATTTAACATAACATTTACATGGCTTCGATATAATATTGTATATAGTCGATTTTACCATATGAAACATATTTAGCTGATTTCTGAGGTTTCAAAGCAACAAAACTTTCTAATGAACTATCTTATGGTGCATGCGTGTGTTTCTCTCGAATAATTAATCGGAATGCGGATCGGGCTAATAGGCGATACCTTATAAGCAGCACGTCTCATCGGTGATGTACGATGAGCAGCAGCTTCTGCAAGTACTGAAATAGAGTATTTATGACGATTTACATCACATAGAAGTTATTACATACATGATTAAAGTACTGTCTATAAAATGTATAGCGAAAAGTGAGAGAATAATTCAATCGTAAGTATCAGTTTCGCATTCAACCTATGGAAGTATGGATGAGGCATTATGAAATCTTGCATTTGGAGTATCTCATCTGTCGCGTTAGTTGGTTGGACATGTCAGCGATTGTGGCATGAAAAAGAAAATTACGATACGGCGAGCGAGTCTTTTTTCATTAATCTTCGATCATAGCAGTAATATAGAAGCTATCGCGCACAACGGCTACAGTATTGAAGGCAGATACCCTGATCGCGGACATCGATACTCTTTCTATTTGGAGCAAACATACAACGTATTCGCTTTTATAAACGACGAAAAGTACGTACCAAAAGCACAACAAATATCGCCTAGGGACGGGTTTGACAATACAAACGATGTTTGGCAGTGGCATTACCCAGGCCCTGTCCTTCGGCAAAATATGCTTTATTACAATGGCGAAAAGAGATTCAGATTTATTGATAAAAACAACATCTTTCAAAAACGAGTGGGTACAATAATTCAGTATTGATGCGATCAATAGTGGGTGGTCGCAGTAAAAGGGAAAATATTGAATTTATTCATAGGTTCTTCAGAGTTTGAGCGAAGTTACATGTTTTGGTGTTAACAGTGATACCATAGTGGCATAGTCGATTTATGTTTACTACAACGACCTCCACAAATAATTGTCATGACTTTTTTGAAGTCATTTTATTGAATCAGCATCTGAATACTCGGTTATCACTAAATACCTATCTTGAGTATGTCAGTGCTGCCCAGCGAATCGTCAATTGATAATGCCAGCGAGTCATGGACGCCAACCTGGAAGACCTGAATGCTGAACAATAAAAATGGCAACTTATGTCAATATTGGGTTAAGATAATTCAATTCAATAACTCAGAGATAAGATAATGGACTACGTTAAGAGTTACACAATGGCCATAGAATTAGGAGAGTGCCAGGAGCGAGGGTAGACTCGATCATGCCTGTCTCTTCTTTTTGAAGGACAAAAACAATATTCATTTTATAGAAAACTGATCACGGTGAATCTGAACAGTTATTTGGCGGGGCTGATTTATCGAGACTATTTTTTTTTTTGACATATCTGCACAGTGAGACGACTCTTTGTCCAGAGCAAATACAACTTCTTTGAAGAGATTAGTCATCTCTAACTCCGAAAAATGAAGGACTGTGGGTGAAGTGGAAAATGTTCTACGAATTCCTAGTGATGTCAATTGGCGTAACATGGTGCAAAGCAGAGGAGGCTGGCGAAGTTTACGCGTTGAAGTCGGGAACTGCAATAAACTATAACGCTATGATAGGATTGATCAAATCGCATTGACCTGACACGGATAAAAAATGTCTAATTTAAATTGGCCAAGAATGTTTTCATTTTGACATTTTGTATAATGTTTTATTGACATCAGTACAATTCGTTCATGTACTCACCTACTTACTTCACTGCATTTCAAACTTGTTTGACAAATAATAGGATATTATGTAGGTCACTTATTATCTGCCTTACAAAATCTTTGGTAAGAGTGTCGTCGACCCAAGTGGCGATTCTTTCTAGGGTGACCCAAGGTACTGATACAAAAGCACCATATTACACAGAGCCATTAATAACTTATTTTATAGGTATTCATTGGCTATAAAGTTTTGCGATATGGCTGCATCATCCAGATGACAAGGAACCTGGACCCAGAGAAGTGTCGGAAATAAGAAGTATTTGAACGAGCCTAACATAACTGGAAACAAATAATACTTTTTTATTAAATCACTTTTTAATGTCAGACTTCCCTAAAACTATACTTGTAATAGTATTTTAGGATTGTCGAACAGCGTGTTATTTATATTAAAAAATAAAAATCTATAACTTGGCTTTTCTCGACATAGATTCGAACTCATTTTTATTGAAATTCGATTTATTGTACTGTTACAAATTTATTTCGATATTTGGCTGTATACAATAGTTTCCTTTCGATCATCGGTGACAATGTTAAATGTGGGAAGAAAGACAATTGGCCTCAAAACGATATGTGAAAATTTCACGTCGATACTGTTCACCGTTTGAGAGAAGTTTTTCTGAGAGACAAAGGCACACATGTATTTTTTGTTTTACAGTATAGATTATGTACATCGATTAGATAGGTGTAAATAAAGCACTTCATTGTATAGTTGATAGCGAATAGTTGCAAATACGGCTTGTCAAATTTCATATAATTATGATCGATGAACTCATTACTATCATATAAGATATTTTTTTTTTTTGCATAAATTTGGTCACCCTGATTGCAATCAGCGGTAACAACAACGAACTATAATATATCGTCAACAATGGGAGTGTCTATCATCTGGGCACCGCGAACGTTTTTCTCGTCGCCCCTCCACTGCGACAACAGTCTGCTACGTCAAAAGCTACGCGAAAGTTGAGCGAATCGAGATGTATTTAGATTGGTGTCGGCACGCTAATTCTTACGTGAGTCTTTTAGTCACAATACTGAATATCTATTCCACACGCTTTCAGTTTGTGTCTCTTCGATCCCAAAACCACCGCACCAAAAATCCAGAAATTTTAAGACAGCGGTTCAACAGAAACTCGCCGAATTCAAGACTGCACTAACCGGCCAATGAACAAATGGTTCATCCATTCCGTTCATGACGACGCTAAATTTTGAAAAAGGACTTGTCTATATGATGGTTAGATATTTATCAAAAAACAAGAAGTGGGAGAGGCGCGGATTTTTCTTTTTTTTGGGAGGCGTAATAGAAAAGGTTTGAAAATGATTATGTGCGCATTAGGTCTCATCGAAGTTCTCAGATTTGTGTTGTACGTTGGTCTTCATTCCGTTTATCCTATGGGCCTTTGATGCGCCTCACCCTTCGCTCCGTGTACTTTTGCAAATTAATTGAAAATGTTCCGTAATGTTAAAAAAAATCTTTCAAATACTAATAAATTATTCTTTAGATATAATTATACAATATATATTTTTTGAATATATAATTATATATCTGTTATTAATGCAAATTTAAGAACCGTTAATACTTATTAATAATTTTACTATGTTAATCGTAACTAATATATTTTGAACACATATAATTTCAAAATGACAATATAATTAATTCGAATTATGAACACGACTTCTATCTTACTCGCATGAAAGTTAGCAGCACATTCTTGTAGTGCTTTTTTTTTGCTTTTCATTATTTTAATTTCGATTATTAATTATTATTTAGTGGAGTCAATTTATCGAAAGCAGTCTAGAAATGCAGTAGCGTGCAAATTACAATAACGCCGTGTAATATGTAAGCGAGAAAGAAATATAATTAATAGTACACATTAATATTTTATAAATAATGAGAAAAATGTAATAATTGTATCATTATTTACCATTACACATTATGTAGGTTAGATATACGTCGAAGTAAAGACACGTTAAACTTTTAAGACCTGGCATTCGTTCTATTGTTCTAATTTCAGAATGAAATCCTTACATTGTAAAAATAATAGCGTTACATCGGGTGACAGGGTCGATTAATCAAATTTTTTTACAAGAATTAACTTATCTGAATGTCACGTTATGAATGTTGAAGCAAAAACCCTCCAGTAGACCCACCGGAAATTAAATATAGCGATGCACTGCCATCGAGGTCGATAGTCTCTAAAATATCATCTTTTTTTATTTCAATTTGCATAAAACATTGAACGGCCTTGATCCGGTGTCGGTGTCGGTGTGCGTCGTAAGTCTCAGATAACAAACTGGAATAGACAGTATTAATTAGTTGCCAATTTAAAATATGGCAAAACGAAGATCACTTTTATTTCTATGCTAAGTTAAAATGTACTGGAATATCAAAACTATATCGACTTTTTTGAAACCGTAATTTGTTGAACTAAAATATGTATACATTTTAAACTCTTGTATGTACAATATATTTTATAGTAACTTTTTGAATTTGATCCGATTTACAGTATGTATGTAAAACACATCTATTTAGGTAAGTGTTAATTTTGCGGAGATAGATATAAATATACTCCATTTCTGGAGAGAGTATCATCACACGGCGAAGATCCATATGCCCCGCTTTCGGAAGGCATATGATTCTTAAAATTTAGGCTTAAGCATAATATAAATATACGTAATAGGTTCAGCGACCGACTGCCGAGTAGTGAAAATAATCTGAACGAATAAGTCTGAAGATTCAAAAGCTCCTTATTCATACTGTGACTCCGTCGCATGCTATGAATCTTAAGGTGCGTTATTCCAAATAAATAAATAAATATCGAGATGTAGATCGATATTAATTTATCACTACAGATATTAACAGTTTATAACGGCTGAAAGTAATCAGACAGGTCGGTAATTCTTTACTTTCACAGATTTAAATGTGCTTTAAATAAATTGACTAAGTTAGATCCGCGTTCATTCTGCTAATATGCGTATAATTAATAAATTGGATTTCGTTTCGAAACTCACAAATAATGAGCGTAAATTTTACGACGAAAAAAAATAAGAAACATTTTCGCGTAATAATTGAATTTATTGTAAAATACTGTTGTAAAGGTAGTGTAAGATAAAATAAGTATTAGGGTATATATACGGCATAGGTTCCGTATGAAGCATTTCAACGTTGTACGGACTTGGTTGTGAGAAAGAGGTTGAGGGTATTTCGAGACATCACGAGTCCGAGAGTTCCAGTAAAGAGTTTTGGCAAAATAGAGAGCTGCCCGACTCTACCCGATCTTCGATTATCTTAGAACGACAAACCGCATCATCTTCAATACTCGATGAGCGTATCTATTGCAGAGTCATTTCATGACGGTTTTTTCCCAGTCTTGGCTTTTACTCTTTTAAAAATGTAATTAGCCTACACTGATCTAGTGCTATGCGAAACCCTCCTAGTTTCGTTTTCGTTCATTTCCGCGGCTTTGATGGCTATCACGCGGTGAGTTATTCCCGGAAATGTATGTGTTTTTCATTTCTACATTCATGGGAAATTTATGATTTCTCCCAAGAAATACGGGGAAAAAATAATTACATCTTATACACGGCCATTTGCTATAGTTTCCACTTTGTAGTATTCGTTAAATGTAACTTGTTTAATATTTTTTCAAATTTCTTGTTTTTTTGATATTCCGTTTCAAAGTTAGCTCGCTTAACATTTTTAAATAAATTTTATAATTTGCGGGAGCAAAAATTAATCAGGAAATGTTAACCTCTAGTATCTTTCTACAGTCATTTCTACAGTCAATACTACATGGTGACATACTCTTTGGTACCAATAGGTGGCGGTATTTGTTTGATCAACTGTTATCATAATAAAAGCTTTATAAGCGGGCTCCTATTTTATTTTATTTTAAAATTTGCTATGTATACCTAATTTATTTAGATTAACTAGTACAAAGGAATAATAAAAAAGTAAATTTATACGTAAACAAACAAATCGATTTTTATAAAGAAAAATATAAAAATATGCATTAGCAATATATTCATGTAATAAGTATATTGAAAACATACATAAACAAAAAATTGATACTATAATTAAATAAAAGCTATTAAATAAAATACATTATAAAAACGTAAGGAAAATATTTAAATTTATGTCGATTGCCAGGATTTCATTTTAAGAATTAGTTCTTATGAACAATAATTTATTGTATGAATATTATTCTATTTTATAAAAATCTACGGAAAATGACATTTATCTAAAACCTAATTTTTATTGCAGTCAGCTCTATTGATATAATATTGAAGTAATTTCACTTTCAAGTAAAACGTATTTGTAATTTGAGTGCATACAAAAATCGCTAGAGTATTTTATTCGAAATAGCTAACCGTAAATGTAACATAATTATATCGTACGCCTATGCACCGCTTCATATAGTTCAAACTTTTTGAATTAGTACGCCAGCCTGTATTTTAGTGATGTGCAAATCCAATACTCTTAAGTATTCGTGGATATTCAATACTTTTTTTGTAAATATCGAAGACAACCAAAACGACTGTTATCAAATATAGACTAATGCTAACATTACATACATATATTTAAATTAAATAACTTATATAATAATAAGCAACATAAGATATAATATTATAATAATGGGTTTTTTAAAATTTGATTTACTATTGATATAATATGTCAAAATGGTAAAAAAAAAAGGTTTTAAAATAAATATTTGTTTAAATAAATGTGCGCGCCTATCAATCCAGTGGATGTGGGTTTGATTAAAAAATCAGATATGGATCTGTCAGATTATAGAAACCTAAAAATTCTGGACTGTATAATCATTACGTTGTGTAATTATCTGACAAACAATTCTTGTAAAAACTAATTTATTAAAACATCTTCACCTTGCAGAGATACATAAACTCTTATTTCAGAGAGGATATATTCACACTGTGTAGATCCATATGCTCTACTTTGGGAATGAATATTGTATATATATATATACAATATATTATTTTTTTAAAAGATTGATTTTCAATTCTGGAAGATTTCAGGCAGTTACACATTTTCCACCCTATTGACCCACTTACGAAAAAAGCTCGATCGCCTTAACTGGTGTGTACATATATAATAATATACGTGCTCCTATGACTGTAGTGTATTTTAGGTACTCATTCCAGAAAGCATCGAATACTTTAGGAATGAAGTATTTAGGTACTCTCACTCATTCGAGTTTTCTGTACACTACTACTATATTCTGACGTTTATATTTAAAATATGACATAACCACAAACTAATAATAAGAATTTTTAAATTATAATTTATTCGGTGTAAGTATAAACAAAATGTTTCGTGTGAATCGTTTGTTGCGTTTACTTTATTCAAATCGTGCGTCGAACAACGTCATTTGTCAATGCGAGAATAATTTCAGTGTGTGCTCTCCGGCATCTTCGAAGGTTTTGAAAAAACATCATGAATGTCTTAAATTATCATCAATGTGCCAGCGAAATTTGCTAGAACTTGATTCATCATTATACAATGTTCGCTTTAAATCTGAGAAAGGATCAAAAACCAAGGTGGTTAGCAATTTATTCATTGATCATATTATATTTTCAAGAATGGCTTTTCAAATGAAATAGTACTAATATCAAAAGTCACTAAACATATTTATTTATATATATATCATGTTCGTTCCCAACGTGGAGCATATGGATCTACACAGTGTAAAGATATCCACTGTGAAAGAGGAGTATATGGATCTCCGCAATATTAAGACGTCTTGATAGATTACTTTTCACGAGAATTGTTTGTCAGACAATCACTCAACCCAATGGGCATTAAATTCATAGGAAATATATTAAGAATTATGTACATCTGCTTTTTAATTTATTTTAAAAACAAGTTATTGTAGTTCTTGTGATTGCTGATTCAATTATTTAAAAGATGATTTTTACCATTTAATAGTTGTCTAACTATATTGGTTTGTAATTCATTTTCCAGAGCATTTATAATGATGTAGATTTGAATGAATTTGACAATGAAGATGCATCGCTCAGCCGGGATTCCAAAGTTGTAGTTTTAAAAGTTACATCGCTTAGAAATGATGCCATCCTAAAGTCCGCCCTCAATATTTCAAGAAAGTAAGAATTTAGTATTCCTATTGTATATTTATTGTTATTTTCAAATTATTTTTTGTTTCATTAAAGCAAATATTTAAATTTGAAGCAGACCCATCCCAGAATTTGCTAATAAGTAATATCAAATAAGAACATAATTCAAAGACATCTTAAAAATAAGTATGTAGTCAAATATTAAATTTAAAGACTTCATTCATGTATTATATATAAACACAATAGATTGTTCAAAATAATAATAAATGCATGTAAAAGATAGTCTTGTGTCCGACTTTTGTAAATCCATAATAATGTCGTAGATTTGCCCTCTTCAAAAGTAAAGACCTCAGTAAACTATCAATCTAGTCACAAGTATATATAATATAATATAATTGATCAATGTTTTACGACATTTTGAATACTGAAGTCATTTAAATAGATAAAAACACAATGAAAACTACTTAATAGGTAATAAGTATGACTTTTGGGTCTATTTCAACTACTTACAAACATAAATTATTTGATTTTTTATTTTTTAAAGCAACATTGTTGTTTGTAGAACTGTTGTATAAATTTGTTTTGAAGAATGTTATTAATGATGTAAATTTTTCCTATTGCCATATTATGTTTGTTAAAAATATTGTAGCATCCAAACTTGATCGATAAATGACTGTTTTATGTATGGGTATGGTCAGTTCTTAAATACAGATTTCTTGATTTGTATCTTCGATTGATCGATTTCATCAAATTCGTTCCTCTAATCACCATGTCCTGTAATTCTCTTGTCTTTCCCCTAGTTTCTTACCTCATTATTGACTATTAATTGTAATCGATTTTTGGTTTTGTTTCAGCAAAGTAGAAGTATTATTCTATGAAAGTAAAATTCGGTTAAATGGAAATAAGCTTGCAAAGAGAAGTTATTCGGTAAGTAAATTTGTAGAAATTTTAATGTTTTTACTGTAAATACGGTATTTAATTTGTACTTCTGCTGCTGCATGTGCATCATATAATGCATGTTTTAGTATTTGATGACATTTTTTTTTATTTAAAGCATTCAAATAGATGACTAGTTTACAATTCATTGATGCAATCACCTCATCCATATGGTAATATCAGAATATAATATAATACAGAATTGGTCCATTTTTTGTTCATAAGATTATTTTATATGATTTCTTATTTTTATGTACCTACAAGGATATGCATATTTTTCAAGACTTATTAAATATTATTTCAGGTATAATTCAAAAATTTTATGATGAATTTATTTTCCGAATTTTTTCTCTTCAACTTTTTCAATAATTGTACTTATATATTTTATATTTGTTTTTGAAATAATAAAACATTTTTTTATTTATAATATAACAATTATATATTATAGTACTAGTTTTTATATAACTAGGTTGTTGATTTTTCTTTTGTTCGTAATGTAATGGAATTGTGTTAGTGGAATGGAAAATTTAACTCCGATACATTTTTTCTTAACCTTTCTTCTGTAAAATCTCCCCATTTTCACAATGGTGAGAAAATATTTTTTCTTTTTTATAAATCTTATTACCAATTATCAATAGGAATGTGTATACAACCGCACTACTAATATTTTATGCTAAGTTATTTAATTCAATGTATTTAATTCTATTTCCAGATTAAAGTGGGTGATGAAATAGACGTAATAAAAGGTCCGAGCATTCACAACAAGGAGCATATTTATGTTTCCCGAGTGGAAATTTTGAAGATAACTGCTGACGAAGGGAGCATTTCAGTTACGTTGCGACGGTTTAAGTCTCTATTGATTGATAACTATGATGAAAAATGGACTCCCAATGAAAGTGAATTGAGTTGATTTAATGTATACATAATAATAGTATTATTTAAAATATGATAGTGAAAATGTTCCATTGAATTTTATATGTTGAAAATTTTTATCCATAGTATTGGAGATAACAATCAAAAATATAATAGTATGAAAATACTGAAAATCACGCTTTTAACCCATTCTAGACGAAGTGTTCTAGATCGGCTATCTAATTTAGAAGCCTTGTCAGTGTATTAGTACAAAACGTTCAGGATGGTCAAAGAAAATGTTCTACCAACTAAAATTTGAATATTTATAAAGTTTGAAACCTACTGATACTGATTTCACACCAAATTAAAATTTGTCAGCTACTAAGTTTTAAATTGTCGGCTTTCTAAATTCAATAAAATTAATTAATATTTTCGACTGATGGTGCTTGATGGGAATTGATTTTAAATTCTA
>JAGVSQ010001616.1:11039-28235 GCA_022683975.1 Rhyacophila evoluta | reverse complement strand
TCGCTAACAGTGATCTCACATATGGAAGTTTACCAGTTTAAAATAATTTAGAATTATGTATTATTGTATGTTACAGATGTCTGTTGTACCGGCATATGGATTTTAATATATATGTATACACATATATTAATGGTCAATTCTGAATAAGTAACATTTAATATTTTGATATTGAAGATCTCTTCCAAATCTACGAGAAAGATTGTAAGGAGATATTATGAAGCAGTCATTGAAGTGTTCTTATACGCTTTTGAGACCATATAGAATATGGGTCACAGGGAATTGACCGAAGCAGGCAGAATGATATCAAACAGCTATTTGACAATTTCCTGTTTTGTATACAAAGTGAGCTAGGACTTGGTAAGATTTCTATAGATCACACAAGCCTTGAATAGTGTACATTTGCATTTGAAATAGTGAGAAATGTATCGGCACATTTATTCTGACATTAAGCTATTTTGGTAATGAATTGTGGGTATTTTCAATTGACAATAAAAGCGATAAATAATAAACAGAAGTATTTTTTAAATCAAGGACTTTCTTAGAATATAGGGCAAATGGATCATTATATATATATAGTACGAAGGCTTAAAAATAGATTGCTCAACGCATTGCTTATCGAGCTTTAAATTTACATTTTTTATGACATTCAAATCTGGTAATGCGTACATACTTGTTATAAGCTTGACGAAGTTGGGCAACAAGCTATTTTTTAACCGAGTCTATTCCGAAAGTGGAGCATATAAATCTCAGCATTGTAAGAATGACCGCTCCAGAAATGGAGTACAATATGGATCTATACACTATCAAGGATTACTTTACCAGATTAGTTTTTGACTAGATGTGCTTGTTTTTACTGTTAATCAGTACATATATTGCTCTATCAATTAGTCATCGTGTGAAGTGTCTTTGGAATTTAAAAAACTACTAGCTGTGGGAATAAAAATACTTTTCTAAGATTAATTGTATTTATTGTTTATCTTTGATTAAGATCTATAAAAATAAAATTGAAATAGCCAAGCCATGCAAAGCTTGCAGTTAATTATTAGAATATTGTGGAATTGTATTTGTATAAAAAAACAATTACAGCTAGAACTTATGTGCTAACCTAATGTTTAAAAAGCTATAAATAAAACTGTCCCATTAAAATAACATATCGCTGACATATTTGTAAGTAACTTTAATAAGTATCCACGTTTCGTTGTAATTTATAGTTACAAGTGTTGAAAACTGAAATGAGAAACGTTTTTTAACTTTGAATCTAAAATCAGAATACCGTGTTTATAATGCGAGCGTGAGCTTATGATATTATATTATTCGAGAAAGTTAGATTGTGAAAGTAATTACCGTAAAGATCGGGCGATACTGTAAGTTTATTTTTATTGAAAAAATCCCCTAAAAGCTCCTTTCAAAATAGAATCACATTTTCTTTAAAAAACACTTTTGATAGCGTACGTTTTCATTTATAGACCGTAAGTGGAAAGTGTCGTGTTATCGAAGAAACTTTCAAGTATTAAAGTGTGTTCAGTAACATTTTTTCTTCATTTATAATCCAGGTAAAGTATTTGTATATCTATATGCTAGAAGAAAAAAATAGAATCGTTGAAATATTTGATTATACAATATAGCATTTTTAATTAAAATTCCGTAATTACAGCACTAAGCCAAACTCTATTATTTTTGTTTTTATTAAAGACCCAGTCATTAACAGACATGTGTTTAATTGCTATATGAGAAGTCGATTATTTATGAAGTATTCCTATAGTTTATGAATGTGTGAAACAATGAATACCTAATCTTATGGTAGAAATACCGCCTTGTACCAATATAAAGTATTAGTAGTTAAAGTGTTTCCTAAAAAAAACAATAAAATAATGTTTTAATGATGCCTGGGTTGAAATCGAGTTGCAGACTCGCTTCAACACCAGATGCCACGAGCCCAAATTGTATAGATAAATAATAGAAAAAAAATTCTAAGTAGTTTGAATTAATGAGACCCAAACAATTAATCTTTCTTAATTAAGGTTAAGTATTAAAATATATAATTAATTATTCATAATAAGTAGTTATAAAACGATATTTTTCATCACATATAGCCAGCATGGTATCCGACCCAAAACGAAGCACCTTGTTTTAGTATAATTAAACTTTTAAAGTAAGTTACACAGTTCTTTTATTTGCTCAAACAGAAATTTATAAAGATATGTAAGCATTGAAGTATAGATAATTGAGTCACGATTTAAATTTAATTGACTGTATCGTATATTTCCGATTCCTCCCTAGGATGTAGTTGTTATAATAAATTCATTCGCAATTAGTTATATTTCCAATTCAATATTCAATGGGAGATCATTTGACTTTTATTAAAATACCTCACATTGTCCTGAAATCTATGTTTAAATTAGATTTATTCAATTAAATTAACCGAAAAAGAATGTAGTGCATGTAAAAATAAATAATGTATTTCAATCGCTTGCAATTGGATCGTTAAGCTCTTAATATCTGTAAGCATTATATAATATAATACTTCAACAAAAAGCTTTTACAACACGTAAAAGCTCTATCAAGACATTTCATATACATTACTTTTGAAAAATGTGTAGTAGAACACGAACCATTAAAAAGTTATGTAGATCCTAAATCTTCGATAGTATGTTATAACTTGTATAAATTAATGTAAGTTTAGATCAGAAGATTATGAGAAACTTTAGATAAGAAATTTAAAGGAAAAACGCATGTTGTCAGGTTTTTATTACGTAATTGTTCGTAAAATTGAATTTATATATTATTGTACGAAATCGATTTCACTCAACTAAGACGGCCAATTATTTCGAGCAAAGTTCAAGGAACTGAAACTTATTTTTAAAAACCCAATAGAATTTTGGTTATCTGAGACAATATTCACCGAAAAAAATAATATTTTTTTTTTTTTTAAATATATGTATGTGTATGAGGGTACGAGTGATGTGTCAATAATTGACAAAACACGTCACTGACTGTCAGGCAGAGTAATTATTGCACGTATGTAGCATATGTATGGACTATATTATTTTTATTTTAAAATTTTCACCCATATCGAAATGGAAAGATTTTGGTTTCAATATTCTTCAACTTCACATATTAGAGCCAGCCGATTATTTGAGACAAAATATTTGTCCCCGTCGTGAATGAATTAATAAGAATTAATTTTTAGAAAAGAGAGTTTATTATATTTCTCAATGCTGCTTAATATGTCTTAACTCATATACAAAAAAAACTATAAGTTAACATTTCTAAAGAAAATAACAGCAAGTGTTAGTTAAAATTAAGTTTTTTCTTGAATCATGTTTAAGTGTGTTCTTGCTTTGAAAATCTTAAAACTTTCGTATTAATAAAGATCACATTATGATGATTTATACGCCTACTTATAACAAATGATAATCTATTATTTTATGAAATCATGTTCAGAGTTTATTGCCCTGTATTTATTTTAATTCATTGTCATTAGCTGCGCTTTACTTATAGGGGCAGTATATCCATAAAGCTGCATTTACAGCAGGGACAAGGTAAAAAAATCTATATCATTGTAAAATCTCAAAGGAATAATTTAACTTGCTATAACAAGCATTGTAAAGCTCATTTAGCCATTATAATAATTACCAAAAGTCTCCATCAACATAACATAAAAAAATGTACAGAAAATAAAACCTTTTATTTGGAGGTACTCTACCAGAGTCGCTTGCATAAAAAAACGAATATACAAAACGCATTAACGAGGAAAATTACACTCCACAGAGTGTTTATTTTAATTTAATAAGTATTACTGATAAAGCTTTTTTCATGTATCTAATAAATATGGAAATAAAAACCATGATACCCTGTTAATACCACGTAAGCCATTTACAAATATTATGTAAAGAATCGATTGTGTTTCTAGCATTTTAAATTTCAAGCTGTTGTTGTCTTATATGTTGTAATTATTTTCATATTTGTGTACTTTGTGTCAAATATTGATTACAAATCGTCGCCAATATTGCAAAAATACATATCTTGTATAATTTATATTAATTAATAATTTGTAAAGGTTCTATTAACACATATGTTGATGCAAAAATGCTCCAATAATACAAGAAATTGAAAAAAATAAAACTATACTATTGGCGACGATATATTTTTTTCATATGTTCGTATTTTATGTTTATATTTTTAACATGTCTGCACTGAAAGTGGACTATATACTTTTTATAGAAAAAAAATGTCTACTGTAGAAAATACGTGACGACTTCTTCTTCTTCATTTTCTTATTTTTCTTAACGTGTTTTTGACATGGGTCAATTTTTCAACCTAAAAAGCATCCTGAGAAATTAAAAAAATAATAATTGTTGTAGGATTTACCTCTTTTAACTAAATATAACAACATGCTAATAATTCGGTCGAGAGTTTAACAGTATAATATTTACTTGTCAGATGTTAGTTTGATTTTTAATAGATTAAATTGACAGTTAAATTATTAATAAAAATTATGTACTTAGCGTAAACTATAATATAATACTTACGTTATTAATACAATGATTATGCTTTGTCCCGTATGTTTTACGTATGTAATAGGAAGTATCAGATATGTATTAGCATGGAGTGCAGATATATGCAGCAAATTCATTCTTATGGCTAACTTAATACTAATTGATATGATATTTGAAAAATGTTGTGTCTTATTTATGCCAAACTTTTCACAAAATAAAACGAATAGAAATAAGAAAATTAAGAACTATATTTAAAAAACAAACACGCTGTATTTGAATGGAAAGATACCCAATCTCCCATGCGAGAGTAATATTTTAAAATTATGTTGACATTTTTAATACAGTTTTTTTGTAATTCTTGTTAATACTGAAAGTTCGCAAACAAATTTTTGAAAGCGGGATATTTCGCCCACTAAACTAATTTAATATAGTATTATATTATATCTTACATGCAAAATTACTATAGTACATATTTATCGTATTAAAAACAATTAACACACCGTGTCAAATGAGGTTTGAATAATCAATTTCGGAAACTCTGAAATATTAAACTATTTAATAATATGCAAATTTTCCTTAATTATTAGAAAAACGTTTGTTCTTGGAATTAGTGCTGCGTCTTATAATAATATTGACGGCATCTTACAAGCGCTGTCAAAAATGCAATAGCCGTGATGATGGTATGCGGCTGCGGTACCACAATTACAAGTAGCTCTCTTTATTGTAGTTGAAAGACAATAGTTATAAGTTAGTCATTTTATCGTCTAAATTATAATACAGTATTTATAAACGTCTTCTCGGTTACTGTCGCTGGCAGTGTGCGCGCCTAGCAATCTGGAAATACTGGTTCAATTCCCCAATTGTCAGATTTTTAAAATCCGAAAATGCAGGACTGCATGTCCATTGGGTTGAGCAACTGTATGACAAACGATTCTCGTGAAAAATAATTTGTCAAGACGTCTTCACATTGCGAAGATTCATATACTCCCCTTTTGGAGTGGATACCTTCACACTATGTAGATGCATGTGTTCCACTGCTAACACAGTATGGAGAATAAATTTAATAACATTGAGTTTAGCGTACGCGCCTCACACCTGAAGAATTCGGGTTCGATAACTGGAGTCTGTTGGATTTAAAAAAATAAAAAATCCAGGACTGGATGCCCAATGAATGAACAGTATTTCTCTAGCTTTTTTTTTGATTTACATCACCTAAGCTTTTTTTAAATTCTTATGCCCACTATGTACACTGGTCGGGATATGGTTACTCTTGACAAGTCCAATTTTGAATTGTCCCCCTGTGTAACTTGGGTCCTACTTTAGAAAACACCGTGCTTACCAATTGTATTATCACGAAAAAAGACAAGCAATTATCTGAAAAATAATTCACGGGAAAAATAATCTGCTTAGACTTGTTTTCAGATTGTATCAATATACTATATATCTATATCTTTACACTGTGTAAATACTGTAAATCAATCTGCTCCACTTTCGGAGCGGACATACTAAAGAAACGTATATTTCCATAATGCAGAAATTGATATACTATATTTATAATATTTCGGATATGGTGGAAAAATATAATTCTATCGTTAAAAAAATATTTTTACTGTACATTCATCACTATTTAGTTGTGAAAATAAATGCCTAAGATTAAAAAACTATATTTTAAGACTTTTATTAACTACTTCCTTGAATTTATTAACATTCCAGAAAAGCCAGAAAAAGAAAAATTTGAGGAGATTTTAAATTTGATTAAATTCATTCAAATGTAGGTCACACCAACAACAATCAAATGAAGTGACCTTTAAAATTGTTTGAATATTTTCATTTTTCGTTGTTTTCTGTTAAAATAATAAAGAAAATATAAAAGGTCGTAGTGGACATTAAATTATGTGCTGTGTGTTAATGATGTTTGGAACCGCAAAAGTCACAAAAAACATTTTCATGTGGAATTGGTACATTCAGCGGAACACTTCGGACTTTTTTCGAGCGTACATGTGACAATTTGCGAGGATTGAGTCATTAGTTATGTGGTATTTTTTATATTTATTTTAAGTATTGATTTTCAAAAGGATACTCATTTTTTTTGCCATATCCGTTGGAAAATCGAAGCACATGGATCACAACAATATAAAAATTAGCACACATAAGAAGTGCATAGGTTTCCGCTTGAAGAATTGAACGTTCAACTACTGCTTAATTTGTCATATTAAGAATTTAGTTCTACATATTTTAATTTTGAAATATCTTGCAAGGAAATTATTTCTCTTAAATTATCTATTCAGCCTGCGTAAGTGCGTGGCAACCTAAGTCTTGGGTAATTTATATTTACTACCGGGAGATTTTCGTCGAATAAAGTAAATCTCATCTCGATATCAGAGCTTTGGAATACACCTGATTAAGACCAGTTATAAGGACGGGCCGGGTGGATGGTGAGCACGTTCGGTAGTTCTTTATCTTTAATTAATAATCCATAAGGAATGTCCAAGAATGTGTACGGAGCGGGAAGAGTTACTCAAGTCGGTCCAACCAGTTGTTCGACCCATCGGGCTATCTGACTTGGTTGCCACAAGGGCGAATTTCATTGCTTTTAAAAAATTGCGTCATACGGCGAGCGTAATGATATCTTCAAATAAATTGCCTGACCAAATAAGTCTCCATTTTTTTATCATTCTATTTCTTTTAAGATTATTATTGATTTGTTATTGATATATTTACTCTCGGAACATTCCCGGTGAATAAAATAGATCACTTCTCAATATCAGAGAAAATCCAGGATACGCCTCTCTTAAGACCAGATGTAGAGACAGGCTGGGTGGATGGTGGACACATTAGGTATTTATTTATCTGAATCTATTATTACTTATCAATTGATCATTATAGTGATTTTAAATATATTGGATGATGACTAAGTATTTGTCATTTTTTATAATATAGCAAGTATTTTGTTATATTGTATCCTGTATATAATGACATCTATATGTAAGTGAAACATGTGTTTGTCTCCCCGGTTAGCGTAGTTGATAGCGTACGTGCCTAGAAATCCGGGGAATGCAGGTTCGATTCCCCATCTTGTCAGATTTAAAAAATCTGAAAATGCAGGACTGGGTCCCATTGGGTTGAATAATTGTCTGACAAACGATTCTCGTGAAAAATAATCTGTCAAGACGTCTTCAGATTGCGGAGATCCATATACTCCACTTTCGAAGTGGATTTCTTTTCACTGTGTGGATCCATATGCTTCGATTTGGGAACAAGCATGGTATATAAAAAAAAAGTAAAAAATGTTTTTAACGACATTAAATTATTTATTATTGTTAAAGCGAACTATGTGACATCAAAATAAAGGAAATAAATGGCTTTGATTTTAAAGCATTAAATAAAAACTCTTCGGCATTTCAGGCTGAAAACCATTAAATTTATTATGGTATTAAAAACGGTATGTGCATTATAAATACTACCAATTTTCTAGTACAAGTATATGTATTTATGATAAAAAAGCCAACATGAACTTTTTGGTTTTTCCTCAAAAATGTTCGTCGGTATTTACGAGCGAGCATTATTCCCAAGTAAATTTGGTAGGCAATAAATGTCAGTCGATATATGCGCAAGCCTCACATGAAAAAACATAAATGAATCTGATAAATGGGTTGCGCACAAAGAAATATGCGCTCCCTTGTGGATTAATAAATGATTAAACGTCATTTGGGAATAGGGTTGGCGCAAGGAATACCGGATGAAAACAAAAGGCAGTTACCGATAAGTCGTTGACTATGACTGATAATTTATTTTTATTGTTATTATTAAAGTAAGTTTTATTGTTATAACTTCTTTTTAATATCAATAAAATATTTTTTCTAGGAACGAATCGCAAGAAAAGATAATGAATGCATCGACAAAAAAATATGACGAATCATTCACCCACTATTTATAAATTATTAACGATTAAATTATTCGGTAATTTTGTGCTAACTCGACTATATATGGATTACTTTACATCTTTATTCAAATCCTCGAAATTATTATATGATATGATTGCAAGTATTTACTTTTATTAGATTCCAAATATTAAAAATTGTCGATATTAGTACGTATCAAGGAGATTTAACATCAGCAGTATTTATGTTGCCATGTAATTTTAGATTTCGAGAGAATTTCGTCCATAGCTTTGAATAGTATACCTGAGCTTACAATAATAATTTATATAATATATTGAATATTATATTTTAGATTATACTAGAACCTCGATATAACGGACTAATGCGGGTGAGCATGTGTCCTTTAAAACTAAAAGTCCGTCATACAAAAATGTTATTTTCTGCGTGTGTTTTTTTATTAATACTAAGGAATGCAACATTTGTTTCTTTTTTACTATGCATTTATTTCTCTGTCATATTACTAAAATCAGTTCAATTCATGACTATGATTTTTTGAGTTGACAGCTCATATTTATGGTTTGAAATGGCACTTTTTATATAAGACTATTTTTTATGCTATTTTTGACTAGTCACACAATAATAAAAATATGTTCCATTAGTTCCAGTAGCAAAAAGTTTTGAATTTTTTATTATACATTATGCAAGCAATGTTACTTTATTATTGTAAAAATAATTTATGAACTGAAGCAATTTTGAATGAAAGTATTGACGAGACGTTAAAACATTTCCATTTAGTAATGACAACACATGCACTTATTTCAAAAAATCATTAAAGCTAGAGTATTTTTTGAGTATTTATTGACTTTTAATTATGTTGTGTAATATTATTGATTTCTTTTCGTTTGTCATAAATGACGTCAACACAAGTATGAAGAATCCGCTTTGTTTCTTGTAATATATGTACTCACTTACAAAAATAATTGCCCCTTACTTTTTTTCAGACACTATTTGTTTCCGCACATTTTTTGCTTGTATGTATTAATAAATAAGAAAATGTTAGTTTTTAAAATGAATTTTAACTGCAAGACGTATGAAATTTAATTTTACATGTGCAGAACATTGTTTAAAAGTATAACACTTGAATTATAGATAGACACTTAACATTCACACGATGTTTTTAATAATTTTCATATTCGACCAAAAATTTTATCCATTATATACCAAGTTTATTATATCGAGGTTCTATTGTATTTGTATATCACTGAGTGGGCAATGTGGCAAAATATTTGAAATTAATTACCGATTGTTTCATATAACCGGCCTTTTACGAATCGAAAACCCTATCATAGTACGAAAGAGATGGTAAAACGGAAAATGATAATGACACGACAATTTTTCGAGACGTTAAGTTTGTATTCCATTTTTGAAAATTTGAATTTTTTTTGCCTCCTAACAAACGACAAAATTATTGCCGAAAATGCGAGCGAAAATTTTCGACGGATTGTGTGTCATTAAATTATGTTTTATTATTTCGAATATTTACGCGTATGGAAAAATATATTAAGTATACAAAACTTTTAATACTTACACGAAAGAAACATAGCAAGCGAAATAAGTTACATTAACGCGTTTTTTGCAGTAAGTACCTACGTAAATACGTAAGATTTTTTTGTTCAAAGCAATTTTCTTCTATCGTTAGCAGAAAATATTTCCATTCGAAAATTTAATGACATAAACGTATAAAAATAAGACATTGTCGCCAATATTCCAGGAACATGTAACTCAATTTTTTGGTTGAAGTCACTTTATATAATTTTACTTTTTGCAATCTCTTGAATCATCGACACATTTTTGCATTAACGTATATATATTTTTAATGTACATAAAAAAATAAAAATTTTGACAATATTGACAACGATATATCAATACTTGGGTGGCCTAAAAATATGCAAACATTTTGTGCCGGATATTGCAAGATCAATTCCCAAAGCGATCATGAATTTAAAATTAGATTAAAGATACAAGGCTGTATGCCTAATGGATAGATACGTCGGCTATTGATATCTTTCTCCTGAGTGAGAGCTTGTTAAAATTGGTATTGTTTTTATATTTTCTTAGAACATGATCTATCTAACTATCTTTCGTTTCTTTTAATTTATTTTTAGTTCTCTCATATATGCACCGCTAATTTTACAATAATTACTGTTTTCTGTATATTTTATAGATATATCTACTTTCATCTTGACGAGTGATTTAGATCTTCTTTCTTATCAAACAATTATTTATATATTTCTTCTATTTTACAAGAAATTTGGTATGTACTACATTTTTTTAAGTACTTATTAGTGGAGTGTCTTCTATTGAATATTAATTTGTGTATATTATATAAATGTAAAATATAATCATATTTTTCTACAATTTGTATCTACACAGTGTAAGATCTCCGAAGATGTATGTTACATCTCCGCAGATTTTAGTTTCACGAGATTTGGTTGTCAGGCAATTGTTCAACTAAATGGAAATCAAGTCTTGCACATTCAGATTCTTGAAAAATCCAGCAGACGTGGGAATCGAACCCGTATATCTCAAATTTGTTATGTGGACACTAATTTCTACGTTTCGGAGATAAACAATATTTAAACAAATAATACAAAATCTCATGAATAATAAATAATTATAATTTTTTCGACCAGGTTATCGATATCTGACATTTCTGTGTATAATTAACCTCCAGCCAGCAAGGGTTGAAATAATTTCCCGAGAAAACTTTCTGCAAAGTGACGCTGTGCAGTGATTTTTATTTGTCGAAGTCTATAACGTTTGCAAGTTACTTCTGTCATTTATTGGGTCAAATAACCCAAGGCGTACTAAGTTTTGTTTTACTCAAACTTTATTATAGTTATTTTATTACAATAATGACATCAGACCATTAGTATGTCAGTTATAAAACTTATCCAGTATTTATGGTTATATACTATTTATTGTAAAACAATAGATCACAAGTATTATTAATATCGCAAACGTATTTTTAATCAAAAGCACTCATCATAAAAAATAATGAAACTGATTCGTTCTATAATCCAAAACTATTCATAAAAGTAAAATGTAAATTTTCATATTTCTATCATTATATCTAGACAATTTAATTTATATATTATATTTGATCAAAGCTGGTTTAAGGGAGGGAGAAAAAGAGTATGAAGCTTATTGTGTAGGTCGACTTTTATTGTTTCTAAAAGAATGACTCCTATCTTTGCTGCGGTATTTTTTTTACTATGGGACACAAAGCCTCGTTAATCTACTCAACGAACAAGATACGAGTGGCTGTGCTGCTGGACCTCCACATTAAATTCAGCTGAATTTTCTGCATCTAGCATTCCTAGAGGGCTCATGCATTATCGGAATGATACACAAACGGGGGCTTATGACCGGATATTGCATTCTCTTTTGCCGTAAAGCAGGTCCATTTTGCCATTTTTTCTAAAAAAGCTCTTATTACAAAAGTATGCTTCTATATCAAGTTATAGTATATCACAATTTTTTGATCGTCTAGCAAAATAATGGCACGATAAGTAGTAATGCGAAATTTAATGTACAATATTAAATTTACTTTTAAGATGGAAATGTGTTTTATTTTTCAGGCAGTGTTTTATATTTGACGTCTTAAGTTAAATAAATAAGATTAAATTACGTTTTGTATGTAGTAAGTTGCTAATATTGTTACTATAGTCATTTGATGATTTGACGTATAAAATGGTGTAAAATAGATTTAATCCGTGCTCTGGGATATGCCAATACGATCCACAGTCTTATAAGATTGATTTATTGTTAGTCTTAACCATAGTTAAATGTTATTCGCCACGTTTTCATGATATATATAAAGAAATTAAACAACTTTGCAGCTTTATCGATAAGACATTAAAGACAGTTACAGACTAGAAAGTGTCCCTTCGGAGCCAAATGGTAAGGTGCGCACATTGGAACTGGGAATTGCGGGTTCAACTTCCACATCTGTTGGTTTGAAAAAAAAATGTAGGATGGGATGCCCATCGGCTTAAAAAATTGCACGAAAATCATTTCCTGTAAAAAATAGTTTGTCAAAACATGTCTTATGTTACGGAGGTTGATATACTTAACTTGAGGAGCGGATATGGTTAAAAAAAATTGATTGTGCGCGGTTGAAATGCGGTGTGTAATAAATGAAAAAATTAATAAATATACAATGTATAAACTATTGAAAGATATAATTTAAAAATAAAACAACTCGCGAAGTTAAAATAACAACAATCAATAGATGGAATATAATATAAGCTATATTTTTATTTAGATAAGTTTATGTGGAATAGTGTTATAATATAAACGAGTTTTTTAAGAGAAAAATTTTAACTGACTTGGAATTGAATTCCGATATAACACTTCGCAACGCCGTCACGATATTTCCGGAGCAAAATGCACCAACAGGAAGTTAAAAATGGCAGATACTTTTCATTTGAAATAGTTGCTAGTGTTAAAATTTTTGATTGAAACGCTTTCATAAAAAGAAAAAAATTTTGTTGTTGTTTTATCAAAACCCATGCAAACTTATCTTCAATGTCTTTTAAGTTTAACAAATTCTATAAAATGATTGAATTCACACCATTCTAGTGAAATAATATCGTAATAAGAAAATATTATATGATATAACAAAAACATACTGCAAATAGGATGTTTCACAGAAATATTTAAATTTATTTGTGTTTTATTCCTGCAGGTAATTTTTTGTTATCTTAGGAAACAATTCATTGGTATACATGTACACAAGTTTGATAATACTCTATATTTTTATCTTCATAATTTATAGTTTTATGTATTTAACAATAAGTATTTCGCGTAGTTTAAAAAAATTTAGCATGATTTTGAAGGATTGTCGAGTAAAAGAAGTCAAAAGCAACGTATCGATGGCTTGTTGCATAAAATACACTTTCATGTTGTTCTTCTGCTTCTTCAGATTTTTAAAAGGTTATTTCGAATACAATTTCGAAAAAAGTTTGTTGTTTATAGTTTTGATTTTATAGATTTTTTTTTAGTATTAAATGATATATTGAAAAGGAAATCAAAATAAAGGATGAGAAAAACACCCTTTTAGACAATTAACGTTAAAAATGGTTAAATTCCATAAACTACCCCAAGAAGGAACACACTTACTTATCAGGCCTTTTAATGATGCATCAGCGCGTCTCTTTAAATGGTGGATTTTTTTACATTTCGTTCAGTAACGTATGTAATATATTTACAGGTGAATAATTGTAATTGCTTTATTAAACAGGAGTTCATTTCTTATGTGAACCTATCCACTGAAGATAAGGAGGTTTCATAAATATTTAAACACCTCGCAAATACACCATTTCAGGGTTTTCCGTTTATTCTTGGTTACTCTGATGCATAATGCAAACGCCTGATTGGGCTAACGTGTATAGTTCAATTGTGAAAACAGACTTTATGACTTTAAATATATTTATCTCTTCTTTTACGTATTATATTTGTTGCAGATGATTGTACTAGCCAATCAATCATCAGTTTTACGTACATGATAAATCTGTTTGACGCGTTTGTGATAGTGTATTAATCATTTTGAATATTAGGGATCAAGAAGTTTGACTTTACGAAGAATTTCAAGATTTTTGAACCTCAAACCTCAAAGTTTATGCAGATGCTTGAACTAGCTGAGGCACGTACTGCGGATGCTTTCAGAAAGATGCTTTTTATCTTTTTTAGACCGGCGGGATTCTAGAACTGGCGGGTACTATCCAAATGGTGTATTTGGCGTAACTAAAAGCTTGAGAGACTATAATACAGCTGACGGATGAAACAGCTTTCTAGGCACCATGTACCAGCCATATACTCTTTGAGAGAGCGGATATGGTGGACGAAGACATATACAAATAAAAATTCGCTTGAACATTAGTTTCTATTTGTATCATCTGTGAATCAGTTTTTCGACATCTTTAGGCTTAAGAGTTAAAATATATATTACCATGTATACACATGATATTTATAAATGTTTACAATTCAAGCTTGTCGTTAATTCACCGTACGATTAAACACAACGATGTATAGATTAAAAAACAAAAGTCACTCGCTTTGGTGGAAGACAACTATGAATTATTCGGCACTTGACGTCGCGAGTTCGAGTCCTAAAGCTGTATAAAAATCACCATGTTTTAATGTGTACGTTCCCAAATACATGTATGGATACCTAATCAAATGAGTGATTGGCAACCATCTATTAACTGTAATGCTATGGATGTCCACATTATGCGGACGGAAATTCACTATTTCTTTTAATATGAATTTTAATAAAATAATATTACACAAACATATGGTAAAAAAAAATATATGACATTTGCAGATTATTAAATTGTAATATCCTAAATTAAAATTGTTAATATATATTATTTGTATGTTGAGTTTAAGTTTTTACTTACATAAATAATTATTATATAAACGCAAGATATATTTTTTTAATATAAGTTATAAGCCTTCAAAATTTATTTGTTATACCTTAATTGACATCGCTAATATATCATGGAAGATTATCCCGCAGACCTTTGGAATATCCTTATCATTGACACGACTCCGGGGACTCAAATCCATCAGAAATTTTCAACAAAAACAACTTTGTCCCAAATGTCCAGTACTAATTAGCATTCATTTTGATAAAAAATAAATGCTCCATAGCCACGTGGCCCTTAACAAACCTTTTAACATTTTAGCAATGGTGCCTTAAAAGCAGTGCGTGTTTGAGACTTCCGTATCATTTAATCTGAATAAAAGAATGATTTTGTAATGCGTGTCGTAGAACTGTTTCATTATAATCATTTTTAAAGTGCTGAAATAAATTTGAAATAAAAAAATACAGATCTGTGCAATCTACACCTTGTTCTGCCAATGATAATTATTGAAAGTAAACTCTTGTAGATTTTGTTTTAATATTACATTCAATATTAACAATTTATGGTAGTAAGATGGTGAAAGTTAATGATCAGATAAATTTTAAATGGTTCATGGATATAGCTAAATTGACTGCAGACCACTATTCTGCCTCCATAAGCAAAAAACACAGTCTATGGTAATAGTTAAAATTTGTTCTAAGAGTTATGTTTTAATTGCCGCTAAATATGTTTTATTAATTCATAGGCAAACACGTAAGTCATCGGTTCTAAGCCAAAAGACATCGAATTCGTAACACATATCCACGGCTTAATCTGCAAACCAGGAAACTTAACCTATGGTCAAACAACCGACAAAATTTATCAAAAAAATAATCCCTACATCCCAGCCTAAACTAAATGTAGTAGCATATACATTACTTAAAGGTTTTTGTTGCTCTTGTACATTTTACATGAATGCCGTTGGCTGGTTTATTCATTAAGCCATCTATATCATGCTTTTACTTATGAAGCATGTTCTACTTTATTCCCTAACCTAACCTAACGTTTACGCAAAAGTACACATTATGATTATTTTTACAATAAAATAAATGACTTTTTGTTTATTTTCTCAAGAAATTATGTTCACAATTTCATCTAGTATATTGACCCATAGTCATTTTAACTTAAAATTTATTCTATTAGCTACGTTTTTTTATGGGGGAAAGATATAAGTCCAATTTATTCCAGGTCACAGTGATTCCTTGAATCACAATTGACTTAATTTGACTTCGTGAAACAGCCAAAATTGTCTAGTGGCTGTCATATTAAACACTATAGTGGCCGCCAAAATAATCGAAAAAATGCACGAGTGGCCGGCAAATTTTGCGAAAATATTGCAATTTTTCAACGTATTTTTAAAAATCGCTATAACTTTTTAAACAATCACTCTAGATTTAAGATTTTTTTACATTGTACGCAAAACATTTCAATATATTTAAGTTTTATCACGAAGCAAACGTTTTCAACCATTTACTCCAGATTTTTTTTATTAAATACTGATTTTTTCGCTTGAAATAAGACTCGAGAATCATTGTAATTATTTTTACTGTTGGTAATAATACAATTGCAAAGAATAAATTTATGTATTCTGACGTCACTATTTCCGATTTGTTCTTGTCAATATGGCAACATTTTTATATTTATAATTTACCATTTGAAAACACTTTTAATTATCCATATTTCCCATTAGTAATTTTATATTATTCAAATTATTCAACTTATTTTATTTATCGTATGATATAAAATAATACAAAATAAAGACTTGTCACGTTTTTAAATACTGGAAACATTGTATTATTTGATATATCTGTAAACGAAACTTCGAGATTGGAACAAAAATGAACGAAAACAAACAGAAATGACGACAGCGCTGTCCCCTAAAGATGAAACTGATACATCGTGCTGTCTTCAGAAAATACGAACGAATTTATAGAAGTAGGTCATTTGTCCGATCTCCATTTTCTACTGCATATCCGGTTTTGCAGAAAATGGAAATGACACATTCCTCTCAGGGCATGAATTCTATTTTGCATTCAAAAGTGATATTCATTCAGTCGCAAACAGCATACATAGCATGACATACAAGTTGATTTTTGTAGATTAGTATCATAAATATGAAGTATGTATTTTGTAGGGCCATCAAGCTTTGTTATATGCCATGTTATATACGCGCGTATAGTCGTGCTATTTCTTGCGCGATTATATCTGCGTGTTCTTATTTAACCTTATATATATATTAACTTTATTTCATATGACGATACATATTTATATATTCGTTGAAAGCTTTATATTTTTTCTATTACGGGTGGACTAATACTTAACTTAATTTTTAGTAAATTTACAATG